>JAXQQM020061919.1:0-50887 GCA_034641835.2 Pinus albicaulis | reverse complement strand
AATACCATGTGCCCCAAAACCATCATTGTTTAACTCGGTCAAAATTGACTCTAATCCCAAGTCAATTTACCTAACAATCACCATGGTCATTGAGAAGACAATTTCCCATTTTCCACTTGGCCAAAACCAAGCCTTGCAGAACATTATATACCCATCTCCCATCTTTGTACCCAAACTTCCCCCTACAATGTACCCTATCTCCAAACCAATGACACCCAAACCATAAAACTCTTTTTTTGCACTTAAATATAATTTGTCTCCTAATTATTACAAATGCAAGAAGTCAATCCCCAAAGCAATACCAATGGTTTTAATTTTCACAATAACTATACGTTTAGAGGGTGGCATAGTGTTTATGGCCATACTAGTTACAGGCACTTCCTTCCATCCCAAAAATCACAATCCAACTGATAGAACAAATCAAGGTCACATAACTCACTATTAAAGACACAGATCTCATGCCTACAAGAGAACCTCTAAAACTCAACAATTGGAAAGTGTTATTGGCATTATACTTGATCAGATCACTAGTTAAAAGTGCATTGGAAACAAATCCAGTTCCTTTGTTGTCCAAAACGTAATTTGTCACTATCCTTCTGGCTACGAAAGAGCTGGAGGAACCATCCATACTTAACCAACCAGTTAGGACAATATTGATTAATGTTTCTATGAACCTTGGAAATATTAAGGAAGTTGTGTTGTATTTGTTCTTAAGTTAAGGAAGAACCTCATATTATTCTACTACTAACATTGATTACCCTTTTCTGCTCTGGGAAATGAAGTTAAACAATATATTTGAACCCAATACCCTCACTTCTCTATCTACTTGATATTTAGACCTGAGCATCCGATTAACAACATTATCCAGTCATCAACGCCTGCTCCACTTATTGGAATGCAGATATAAGTAATCTCTTTCCAGATGAATTTTGGATCAATATCAAATATTTCAGAGGCTGCAGGGGAATCCACCTTCGAGTCACCTCTATCAATCTCTCATTCTACACATGTGACAGGCCCTAGTTGCACCCATGCCATTCTTTTCTTGGGAAACACAAACATGGAAGTAGGCACATGACATCAGATAGTTATTCAGAGCTCCAAAATTTGATGAGAAGACATGATTGTGGTCTCTTCCTTTGTCCAAGACACAATGCATCCACATAAACTTCCACATCCACATATATTTGGAGTCTGCAGTGACTACTGCAGAATTTAAAGGAAGGAACTGGAGTGAGATAGAGTTCATAGAATGGGCATGTTAGATATATTTCATGAATTCCTTCATGGAAGGATGGGATGTGTTGTTTGATATCATAACATTAGGAGCATAATGTGTGCTCAATTCTGCTCCAGGATTTTAAGGTCTCATTCTGCTTAGAGATTGAATTCACTAGTAATTGAGTTTGAAGTGGAGGGTTCTCACATGGCTATGGATGGTGGAGAGGAAGTTTTTATAGTGAAATTCATCATTGTTTGTGTTGAATCTACAAATTTGAGCCAAACAAAAAACAAGACATACCATTTGTTTATGCAGACTTATTCATGGCTCAGAGTAAATTTTAGGATCGGGATAGGAATGGCACAATATCTCAGTCACAATTTAGCAAGACAACATGGCTCAAAATGTTTATAATGGATTCCCAGAACGTAGAAAGCATCACAATGGGTTTTCAAATCTAATCTTGGGTGATAATTCTGATGATATTTCTTTCAAATAGGTCATATGATACAAGGTTTTCTTTCAAAGCGATGTAACGAATACATGAAGAAGAATAACTCTAATAATTCTTCACATATAAGAATGTATTTAGATTATGTATTTTTTTACTGAAAATATCCTAGTTGTGGAAGTTGAAAGATGGTGGAGAGAATGTGGTGCTCAAGTTGTGCTTGCGGCTTCAGATCATAATGATTGGATGCTTGCTATGAAACTATATGGATTTACAAAATATACCCATAAGGAACAACAAGTTCTTCAATTGGGCATAAAAAATTATTACACCCATGCTATGATATGGAGAGGTGGGAAGGATTGGAGCTTGGATTTTATTGATAGGAAGCGATGGACTCTACTAAAATAATTGCATTAAGAATGACACAAATGGAATTTGTGACCTACCTTAGTGAGGCACTTACCAATACCTGAAGTGTGAAATATAATATATTATGATTGCAATTCTAATTTTGTTTGTCGTACTTCAAGGTATATCAAACAATTGGAGAGTGAATTTGAAATAGCCTTCGCCACTTCCCGTGTCATGTATGACAAGGACACTGAGGATGAGGAGTGGCTTGATGACTTAAACATTATGAGGGTTGGTGATGAAGGTTTCCAACCAAGTCAAGAATTGGAAGAATCATTTGAGACAATTATGGATTTACTCGAGGAGTCTACCTTCACAACCAACAAGAGCTATTGAATAGTGATGAAGTAGATAACTTATGTTGGGATATTGCACCTATGGAAGTAGTGAAATCCATTCATTCTTATTGGCAAGAGAAGAGATGGAGGAAAGGCATGCCTTTGGTTCAACATTTTCAGCCTGCTTCTTGGGAGCAATAACAACAACAAACAAAGAAATGGGAGCCATAGATTAGTGAATTATAAAATTCCCCAGCGTCAAACAAGCAACATTTAATGCTGGAAATGCCATTGTTGTTTGAATTTTGCTTGAAAATTAGAGGATTGGAAATTCCAAACAAGACAACATAATAGATACCTCATAGGAAATTCAATGTAGGGAATAAAATTAATGTAATATATCATTAGAGTGGCATTTGTCCAGCTACCAAGAAGTAGGGTAGGATGAGCACAAGAGAGGAAAATCATTTATATGTCTTGGGTTCTTTGTATACCTCTAGTCCTCCACACATTGACAATTATTCTCAACCTAGAAGCATCACTGTAGTTTCATCAAAAACAACCACACCATTGGATTCTATGGATTTCAGACTTGAGATGAATAATACATGTCAGCAAAAGAAAAATAAGAACCTAATTCAAATTAAATCAAAGAGGATGAAAATAAGCATTCAAAGGTAGATGTTGATGCTTCCACTATAAGCATTTTTTATTTCTAGGTAATTTCATCTCCACGATCATCATATTTTGAGCTTAATGTGATTGGAAATGCTACAAGACTTCCAACAAAGAAAGATAAGCATTATCATTTTATGCGTGGAAATTTACCTTAAAATTCATAGAAGATTAATGAATAGAGGATCATGGAAATTTTCTAGGGGTTCAAGGCCTCATTCTGCTCAAGGGTTGAATTCTCCAGTAATTCATTTTGAAGCAGAGTGTTCTCACATGGCTATGGATGGTGGAGAGGAAGTTGTTATAGGAAAATTCATAATTTTTTGTGTTAAATATACACAAGTTGAGACATATACAAAACAAAATAGACTAGTTATTTATGCAAAATTATTCACAACTTAGAGTAAATTTTAGGATCGGGATAGGAATAACACAACATCTCAGTCACAATGTGGCAATACAATAGGGCTCGAAATGTTTATAATGGATTCCCAGAACGTAGAAAGCGTCACAATGGGTTTTCAAATCTAATCTTGGGTGATGATTATGATGATATTTCCAAAGTGTCACAGTGGATTTCAAATATAACCTTCGATAATAATTTTGATGATATTTCTTTCAAAGAGGTCATATGTGATGAGGTTGTCCTTCAAGGCAATGTAAGGAAGACATGAAGAAGAAGAACTCTAATAACTCTTCACATCAAAGAATGTATTTAGATTATGTATTTTGTAATGAAAACATCCTAGTTGTGTAATTTGAAAGATGGTGGAAATAATGTGGTGCTCTAATTGTGCTTAAGGCTTCATATCATAATGACTGGATGCTTGCTATGAAACTATATGGATTTACAAAATGTACCCAAGAGGAACAACATGTTCTTCAATTTGGCACAACAAATCATTACACGTATGTTATGATATGAAGAGGTGGGAAGCATTGGAGCTTGGATTTTCTTGATAGGAAGCAGTGAACTCTATGGAAAAAATTGCACGAAGAACACCACAATTGGAATTTGTGACCTACCTCAGTGAGGAACATACCAATACTTGAAGTGTAAACGATAGAGGATTATGATTGCAATTATAATTTTGTCTTCCCTACTTCAAGGTATATCTGACCATTAGAGAGTGAAGTTGAAATGGCCTTGGACACTTCCCGTGTCATGCATGACATGGACATTGAGGATGAGCAGCAGATTGGTGACTTAAAGTTGGTGATGAAGGTTTCCAACCAAGTCATGTATTGGAAGAATCATTTGAGAGAATTATGGATTTACTAGAGGAGGCTACCTTCACACACCAACATGAGCTATTTAATAGTGATGTAGTTGACTTCTGTTGGGATATTGCACTTGTGGAAGTAGTGAAAGCCATTCATTCTCATTGGAAAGAGAAGAGGTGGAGGAAAGACATGGATTTGGTTCAACATTTTCAGCCTTCTTTTTGCGAGCAGTAAAAACAAAAAACAAAGGAATGGGAGTCATAGATTAGTGAATCACAAAATTCACTAGCATCAAACAAGCATCATTTAATTCTAGAAAGACCATTGTTTTTTGCATTTTTTTTTGAAAACTAGAGGATTGGAAATTCCAAATAAGACAAAATAATAGATACCTCATAGGAAATTCAATGCAGGGAAGCAAATTAATATAAAATATCATTAGAGTGGCATTTTTCCAGCTACCAGGAAGCAGGGTAGGATGAGAATGGGAGATGAAAATACTTTAGATGTATTAGGTTATGTGTATAAATTTATTCATCCACACATTTACATTCATTCTCAACCTGGAAGCATCACTGCAGTTTCATTGGAAACAACCACATAGTTGGATTCTATGGATTTCAGACTTGAGATGAATAATAACTACTAGCAAAGAAAACGATGAAGCTAAGTCAAAGGAAATCAAAGAGGATGAAAATATTTGTGTCTTCTAATGACACATAAAGGGAAATAATATCACATTGTGACATGGAAAATAGAAACCAATGTGTCTCATTCTTGGGAAACAAATTTTGGTGATCAATGGAATGATTCTTGTACTTTCTCGAAGTATAACTTTCCAAGCATGAATTCAATACATGCTTATCAATCTTCTGATTTTAATGAAAAAATGAGGGATAAAGAGGCCACATATTCCACACAAGTTGCAGCTAAAATGGCTGTAGTGAAACGTGCTAAGGCTCAAAGGCTACTTCAGAAGGAATATCTAGATATCCATAAAGCTACAACAATTATAGTGATTGTAGAGACTATATGGATTGGGGAAAGAAATGCACATGAAAGAAACCATAAGGATGTTGGAAAGGCATAGAATGAGCATCATGAAAAATATAGGTGTAACTATGTAAAGTCATCAATTCAACAATACCATGTCCCAATGAAACTAGTGGTGTGGAAAATGATTCTACAATAGTGAGTGTGGGGCATTGGAAACCTTCCATGGTTGACCTCTTTGCTATTAGACAAAGCCCAAATAGATCTCCATCAACTTCATTTCCTACTACAAGTTGTCTCATTTCTAAAAGGAAGGTAGAATTGATATCAACCATAATAGAAGTTTCCCCAACAGTCTAGGATTTAGGTTCCATAACATCAGGAACATAATGTGTGCTCAATTCTTCTCCTACTTTCTCTTGTGCCCCCTACACTGTCTAGGTAAAGAATTCAGGCCCCCTAACTGAACTAGAAGGAAAAATGGTCTTTGTACCTCCACTGTACTGGTATCTAACTAATTTCAATTTGATTTCACTGGAATTTTGGGAACAACCTTTGAGGAAGCAAGCTTATCTTCCTCCCCAGTATTTGTTGCATGACACTAAGGCTTAAAGGACCATGCATCCTCATCAAAATTGACATCTCAGCTGAAAACCATCTTCCATTTAGACAAAATGTAGACTTTGTAAGCCTTATATGCCTCATTGTATTCCACTACAATACACTTCAAGCTAGATGGTTCCAACTTGGATATTTTCTCCCCAACGATATGAATATATACAAGACAACCAAAAACACCGAAATGTGATACTTATGGTTTCTCACCAATAAAATATGTTTTTGGTGTCTTATCTTTCAATATCTAGTGAGGTCACATATTCGAATTGTATATTTTTGTACAAGATGCTTATGCCCAAAGACAACTAGGCATATCTATGTCATGGATCATTGCCTTAGATGTATCTATGATGGGCCTATTATTCATCTCTACAACCACATTTTGATGTGTTTTGTGAGGCACAATCAACTCCCTCTTGATATCTACTTCGCTGCAAAAAGTGTCAAACTTTTTGGAGGTATATACTCCTCCATTATCTTATCTCAACACTTTCATCTTGTCACATGTTTTATTTTTATACACAATCTTTAACCTCTTGAAACTTACAATACCTCATCCCTGGTCTTCATGAAATAAACACGAAGCTTCTAATAGAAATAAGCGAATCATTAATTAATGTTACCTAATAATTAGATTGAAGTCATGTTTTCACGTACATCTCAAATTTATCCTCCTTTTCAATTTGACTCAGACTTTCTAATTTGCAAAAGTATATAGATATGCAACTCGAATTTTAGAAATCTAATGTTGCAACCTCTTTTTTGATAGGATGCTAGGGCCCATTCTCATTCAAAATAAACTACAAATGATGCATACAAGAAAAAAAATTGGAGGGGCCTTCTAATCAATCTTCATATTTGAAACTAAAGGTATTTACACTATCACTCCTACAACACGGAGATAAACAAAACAAAGAAGCAACCTTCAGTAAACTATCATAGGTCCAGAATGGATCTTGGACATCCCATGCTTAAAAAATTCTAACAAAAAATTGCTTTCCTAGGTAGTAGCCCTACTATCCATATACATGTTTCAAACTTTCCAGCACCACATTGTACCCTCTTTATTTTTAATAAAATGGTTCAGCATCTCAGTTTTTGGTGCAAATTCATGGACTGATTTATGTCTTTGCTTTTCGTGGTTTTTATGTCTATGCATGCTTTGTTCTTTACTGCAAAATTTCCCTAGGAATATTATAATGGTATCAAATCTCAAAGACTTGGCTCAGCTATAGGAGAAACACCTGTCTATGACACCAGAGGATAGGCACAACGTGACTTACCAGAGACAGAGGTACATGAGTAGAGAAAGGCAGTTGCATATTACTCCCTATCCCATGATAACTGAACCAGAGGTTGTGGAAAGAAACATGGCGTAAAATGAGGGAG
The DNA here is from genome assembly GCA_034641835.2 of Pinus albicaulis. Classification (NCBI taxonomy): domain Eukaryota; kingdom Viridiplantae; phylum Streptophyta; class Pinopsida; order Pinales; family Pinaceae; genus Pinus; species Pinus albicaulis. The sequence goes on along the minus strand of JAXQQM020061919.1, from coordinate 43,623 downwards.
ACAGAAGGAATAAGGAGGAGGAGTTTGCTCAACATTTGTTGAAGGTAGTACATGACCTGTCCAATATCATTGAGGAACTGATGCATTAGAATGGTAGCAGCAACAAGGGTAAGGCAGTTCAAGGGGAATTCCAATTGGGTGAAGGCTCTGGTACTTCACAAAACCATGAATCCGTTAACCCCAACATGCCTGTGGGAGCAGGGTCCCCTAGATTAAGCAATTTTGGATAAATTTTGGTTAATTTTTTGTTTGTAAGCACTATGTGCAGATTTCAAGGGGCTTTGGGGCAGGTCAAAGTCCCTTAATTATTTTAACGGGTAAAAGAGAAAACCATGAATCTTAAACCATGGTTTGAGACCATGGTATGGCACATTTGGAAAGATGTAAATATGTAAGAGTCTAATATCTCATCTCATGTTTAAGCTATGATTTTGTATGTGTGAATAGTTTATCTGAGTTTTGTCTGGGTAGAAAGGCTCCTACTGGCTGTGTGCGCGAAGACCTAAGTCCCGAGCTGTGTGCAAGGACGTTGTTGTTGTGTGCGCAGGAAGAAAGATTGTATTGAACTGAAGATATGTTAATAAAGAAGGCAATTTTGGTGAACTCGGACTTTATATGATTCCTATGGTTAAATGTCTTAGATTTGTTATGTGCATTGTCTGTTGCTTATTATAAATCTGGATATGTTCTGTCGAATGCATATATATTTTCGTAATTGATAAGTCAAGTTGGTAAATTGCATCTATGCGTGAGCCTCATTTTTATTAATTGTTATATTTGAGGTATAATAATCTGCCTACATAAGGGTTTATTCTGCAATAATATGTGAATGTGCAAGGGATAAGTCTATTTATCACTATCTAGGAGTGCACAAATGCTTTATTTTTTGTCTGCAATTAGATATGGTTCTAGGAAGTGCGCGCAAGGAAGTATGAAGTAGATTTTTTAAGTAAGGATTGGTTCCCCATCAAAATCTCCCTCAGGGTGTGGAAACTTGGTTCCAACACCCCCCCATACTACTTCAGGTGAGAATTTAGTTTGCGCAAGTGGATCACTACCGAAAGGGCCAGTAGTTGGAGGGTTTTGTTGGTTGCGAGATTACTTCAAACATGGCTCAGGATCCCTCAAGCCAACAAATGGCTCCATTTTCTGATGAAATACTAGATAATGTGGGTGGGCAGGAGGCCTACTCATTCACTGATGGATTCTCTAGATACCATCAGATAAGGATCGCGTCAACAAATAGAAGCAAAACAACCTTTACGAGAGAGTGGGGATCCTTCAATACACAGTCATGCCATTTGGTATGAAGAATGCACCAGCTACCTTCTCACGCGTAGTAGTAGTTGTGTTCAAGGAATACATCCACAAATTCTTAGAAGTATACTTTGATGACTGGACTATATCTGGATTATTAAAGAAGCATGTGTCAAACAAGAGCCTGATGTTGGATACTTGTCGGAAGTATCAGATCTCACTCAACCTGAAGAAGTGTATATTTTGCGTCCTTTTCGGGATCTTTCTCGGTCATATCATTTTTCAGCAAGGATTGATGGTGGATCCAGAAAAGACTGTTGTTATTGTTAACCTAGAGGTTAGCGCAAATATAAAATATATGTGCTCAATTTTGGTGCACACAGGGTTTTACCAGAAGTTTATTCAAGGTTATGTGTTGATCGCTGTGTCGATGGAGAAGTTGCTGAAGAAGGATGCCTCATTTTTCCAGGACATGGATTGCTAGAATAAATTTGAATTTCTTAAGGAGAAGATGGTCACTGTGCCCATATCAGTTTTTCTAGACTGGACAAAGGAATTCCATGTACACGTCGATGCACCCTACATCACGTTAGGAGTTGTCTTAGCGCAGCTTGGAGCCAGGGGATATTGACCACCCTATTGCATTTGCGAGTAGGAAATTGTCAAGTGCAGAGCGCAAATACTTGAACATGGAGAGGGAAGGATTAGCTATGGTCTACGCACTGCAGAAATTTTGCCACTATCTGTTGGGAGGTCACTTTAAGATTTTTACTGATCACTCTACTCTGAAGTACCTGGTCAACAAGCTTGTGTTTGGGGGGGGGGAAGATCCGCAGATGGTTGTTATTATTTTAGGAGTATGAATTTGAAGTAATTGTGAAACTAGGGAGACTGAACGATGGGCCACACCATTTGTCACGCATTGAAAATGGAGAAGAGCCCACTAACTTGGAAGAAGGATTACCCGACGCGCAACTATTTTCCATTAAGGTAGTATATGATCACTTCACTGATATTATTCATTTTCTTACCACTAGAAGTGTGCTCACAGAGTATACGGTGAAACAAAAGAAATAGTTGGTCACACGTGTAGCTGATTTTACCTTGATTGTTGGCCAACTACACAAAATGGGGGCGAATGAAATATTAAGGAGATATGTGTTGGAATTTGAAAGACAAGATATATTAGCATAAGCTCATGGAGGTATTGCATGGGGACATTATGCAGGAAAATAAACCACGCAGAATATCTTACGGGCTCTTTTATGGTGGCCTACTGTGTACAATGACGCACACGCATATTGTCGTGCTTGTGACGCATGTTAGCGAACAAGGAAACCCTCGCGCAGAGATGAAATGTCGCTACACCCACAAATGACTTTGTAATATTTTGACAAATGGGCCATTGACGTCGTCAGACACATCAACCCTCCAGGAAAGAAGACAGGTGCGCAATATATAATCATTGCGACGAACTATGTGACCCGATGGGTCGAGGTTGTGCCTGTAAAGGACTGCAGCGCAGAAACAACTTCACACTTCATTTTCGAAAATATCTTGACACAATTTGGGTGTCCTAAGATCTTGATGAGTGACCAAGGAACCCACTTTGTGAATGAAATAGTTCAAGCTTTGACCGAAGAATTCAAAATACACCATCAGAATAGTACACCGTATCACCCTCCGGAAAATGGTGCGATGGAATCTTTTAATAAGATATTGGAGAATGCGATCACTAATATTTTCTATGCTAACCGAAATGATTGGGATGTGCACATACATGTGGTTCAGTGGACATATAGGACCACATGCAAGAATTTGACAGGGAAGACACCTTTTAGAATGGTGTATGGGCATGAAGTTGTTATGCCAATGGAGTATATTGTCCCAAGTTTTCGCATTGCAGTGATTACTAACTTGGATGAGCAGCATATTATGGAAGAATAAATTATCTCAGTTGGTAGCGCTAGAAGAGGACCGATTCATTGCAAGTTTCCATCAGCAGGTGCAAAAGGCACGCGAAAAGGCTTGGCATTACAAGCACATTAGACAAAATATTTTTAAGGAAGATGATTTGGTTTTGTTATATGACAGCAAGTTTGCACGCCACCTAAGGAAGTTCAAAATGCATTGGCTCAGACATTATGTGGTTAAGGAGATCACATAGGGAGGTGCGGTCTGGTTGGCCACTTTAGGAGGTGACAACCTTCCCGAGTATGTAAATGGAAGTCGGCTGAAACCATACAGGGATATCCCTATCTCTGCGCGCGCCAAATGAATAAATAGTTAGAGGAGTTTCTTAGCACCCTAGATAGTTGTGAGAGGGTGCAGACCCTAGAACATAATTTTAAGCATTGGAGAAGCTGGTCTGCATGACCAGGACGGCGGATGCATAGACATGTGCAACAGTCACGCAGACACTACGCTAGGAGGGTGACCAAGTCGCTAAAGTGCCAGAATATAGTTGTTGGAATAGTTAATATAGACAATACAACATTATTACCGTTTGGAGGAGCTGCTAAACTACAACTAATGAGGAGATTATGCCAGATTTGGAGCCATTTTAGCATTTATGGGGCTACATTAATGAACAGGAGACCGTTTAAGACACACCAATGTTATAAATATGATAGAAAGGGTCGCATTAGTTCCCTTTTATTTCCAAGTGATTTGCGCTCATTTATATTTGTGAGTTGTCTGAAGATTATGTCTTGAATCAATCCTCTTTTCTACGAAGAGTTGCGCAACCGAGGGTTGGGGTACTTAATTACGCCAAGTATGATTGTTAGTGAACTTACCCCCTTAGCGACGTAGGCCACTAAGACCCCTGTTTTGGTCATTTAAACCCCTACGCCTGTACCCCAGTAGCAAAAATATAAGAAGGGACAATATTCGGGGTCCTAAAATTCATCGCGCCAAAAGACCACGAAACCTTGGTCGACCACCGTCGAGCGCCAAAAGAGACCTATGGATGACCTGCCCAAAGCAATTATGGAGGAAGATGAGGTCGTAGAGGTAGATCCGATCTCGTGTTACCCAAGTATATAGCACCTCACAAAGCATATGTAAAGGTCCCGAAGGACCTAGACAAGGTCCGGTCATACATTAGTTCCCCTTTGCTCCTTGAAGATGTGTTATTTGAAGGTAATATGTCTGAGAAAATCCCCCTCCTTAAGATGGAATACTAGACCTGACAGACCAAGAGAAGTTCCCTCAGCTCGCACCCTAAATGTACTTGGAGTTGGTACCCTATGACGAAGGGGTGATAAAGGTCGAGCAAAATCCCTAGGCGTTGGGTCTGCAGAAGTCAGGGTAGTTGAATTTGCTGAACGTCCCGCACTTTGGACGTAGTGTGGTCAATGATATTTGTGTGTGCCAACTACTCGCCCTAGTGCACGATGAATGTTTGTGGCTCGGAGAGCACATTCCAATTGATGCCGATTTGATACATCATATCACCAACCTGCCCAGTCAGGGGGCGGACCCTGTGGCGGCCTTTGGAGGACAAGGCCTGGAGAAGAAATTTGCATACAAAGTCAAGAAATATTATAAGGTATTGCGCAACGCTCAGGGGTTCCTCGCAGGGATAATTTTAAGAACCCCCCTAAATTTATATATATAATAAATAGGCGAATCCCCATGATACATAGGAAAAATGGAAGGCGATTTTATTAATAATATAATATGTATATATAATTTTTTGGCGAATCTCTCACGAGATTATATTATCTTTTAAAATCATGGCGAATCACTAGTACAAATAGCGAATCACTACTACAAAATGGTGAATCGTTGTCTAGTGGAGTTTGGGGTGTTGGTTCCAATGAAGATATGGTAGTTGAACCAAGAGTAGAAGGAAGAGAAACACCGAGACCAAGCATGGCACATGGTGACTTGTGAGGGAAGTAGTTCTCGTGTAGTTTGGAAAACGCGTTCTTCTAGTTCTGCTAAGCGCAGTGTTGTTGCTCATGCTACTACTAGCACTAATATTGAGGTTGGAGAGGAGTTTGAGGAAACATGGAAGGTAGCAGTGGTGGAGAATTACAAAGAGTACCCCATGATGGGCTCCATTTTGCCCTTTGGTATCTGTGCCTGCAAGATCTTCTGTCCATTGAACCAACAATTAATCGTTCAACCAACAATCAACTTGACTGAGTTGATTAGGTACGAGTCAACTTAGACTAATCTTCAAAACTATGCTTTGCACTATCCCATATTTATCACACTAATGCTACACAACATTGTGCATTTGCACCCAACTCTCAATAATTCTTTTCCAAGAAAAATCTATAATAAGAAAATTATTTTACTATATTGTTAAGAGGATATTTTCTAAGTTGTTGATATGTTATTTCTATTGTTTTGTGAGTTGGTTGCATAACATATTCCCATGAGCCTATGCCCAGGGTTTCATGGTCAGAAATATGTAAGTTTATACTCATGTGAACCGAATTTTTGCCAAGAATTTGATAGCGTAGACAGTTATTTGATTTGAGCAATGAATATTCCATAGGCAAAAATTTGAGCAATGGAACCTTGAGGCAAAAATCCACAAAGAATCCTCTAGATTCCCTAGAGGCCCATATTTAACAATTTCAAAACATAGTCAACTTTATATTCAAATTTCATGATTTTTCGCAAGGAACGCGTAGCCAGTTTTGTCATTTGACCAACCAATTTTCAAGCTATGGCCATATTTGGAGGCATATTGGTGCTTTTGGCCACTTTGATTATTTTTGTTTTGACAAAAGGATGGATGTATGTTCCAAGTGTTCGTGATATTTGTATGTTGCAATAGGGCAATGAGATTTGAACCTTTGTAGGAAATTCTTGTATGTTGCAATAGGACATTGAGATTTGAACCTTTGCAAGAAATTCATCATTTTAGTCGTTGCACAAAAGTCGAGATGATGCAGTGATGAAAGTGGGCCATGTTGACACTTTGACAAAAAGTGATTGTGTTTACAGCCATCAGTATCAAAATTTCGAGACGATCGTGATGATGATGATGAATATGACTTGAATCTGAATTTCGAGACGATCGTGATGATGATGTGTATGACTTGAATCTCATCAGCGGATTCAAGAACACCATTTATGCCACTTATGTGTGAAAATCCATTTATGCCACTTTTGTGAGAGATCATTCATTTTTCAAGTTGAAAGAGAACATTTTGTGAATGAGAGTTTTTTTAGTGGAGAACGTCTCTTGAGCAAAAGAGAGCAAGAGACATGTCACTCTAGATAAGGGTTTAGAGAGAGACATCATATCACTCTTTAGAGAGACATGTCATTCAAACTATTGATATTACTTTCAACCAGTTGATTGGTATCATGCCATATGCACTCGGAAGTCACACGTGACTAGTTAAACTCAATCTCTCTCATAATACATTTCAAGGTCCAATTTCATAGTCGTTGGGTGAATTCAGTCTTGCACAAAAGTCGAGATGATGCAGTGATGAAAATGGGCCATGTTGACACTTTGATAGAAAGTGGTTGTGTTTACAGCCATTAGCATCAGAATTTCGAGACAATGGTTGTGTTCACAGCCATTAGTATCATAATTTCATAGAAAGTGGTTGTGTTTACAGCCATTAAAATCAGGATTTCGAGACGATCTCACTGATGATGAGTATGACTTGAATTTGATCAGCGTATTCAAGAAGACCAATTATGCCACATATGTGTGAAAATCCATTTATGCCATTTTTGTACCGAGAAAGGAGGGGAAGGTCAAGCACTTATGAATCCTGACCTGTTGGAGTCGACTGAGACATTTCCAACTTGATCAAGTGACTAACTAAATCAAACCTGGTCAAGTGAGAGGTTCACTCAACCAAGTCAAGCCAAGTCAAATGCTGACTTCCCTTCAACTAAGTCATACACCTGTTTGGTCAAAGGCCAATTCAACAGCCAAGTAAACTAGACACAATAAGATACTATTACAATCATCTATATCAAGGAGTTTGATGAAGATGTCATCACTCAAATCTTAAGTTGCACAACATTGCAACCATATTTCAACATTCTCCACACGTTATCAAATATAGTTATGATGATGGACCTCCACATGCTCTATCTGCTAATGAAATATCAACTCTCACGGCAAAATCAACACATTTCCATTGTCACAATAAAATATAGTTCTGCCAATTTGTTCTACTTGCAAATAAACAAGTATTCTCCACAGCCAAACTACTCACGAGTTGTCATTATTGCTTCCTTATATCACGCTTTAGAAGATAAAAGAGATACAGCATATTAATTTTATTAAACCAAGAAACAACACCTGTACCAACGGTGAAAACATTACAAATAGTGGATTGCTTAACATCAACCAAACCTATCAGATCTAAATCTGTGCAACATGTCAATCAGAAAACCTCTACTCTACATTACAAGAAACCAATCTTCAAGGTTCCCTGTACATACCTCAAAACTATCTTGGGTGATATCCATAATGCACTATCCTACACATGTAGAAAGATACTTTCCATCATTGGCCATAAAAGAGCAAAGCCTAAATTTGTTTAGCCTTCTCTTAATTTCTAATGCACATCATTTTGATCAGACCATAGACTGCATTCATTATCTAGCAATGATTTTTTTCCAAGGAAATCATTGCAAGGAAAGTTAGAAACCCATGGGATGCTTCCCCACATTTGTGAATGACATCCCTAGTGAAGCTGCTGATGTAGACTAATGCTCGTCACTCAGCAAGATTTGAACTGGGCATCTACTGGCACAAAACTAGTCAAATGCCCAACAACAATAACAACAATTGGTTGACCTAACCCATTGGACTCCATCGAGAAATGATTTTACCATTTAGTATTTTATTTTTATTCTATTTTTTGTACTTGTTTTTCCCCACTGTATCTGATTATGGATTTTCCAAAAGAAGACAAATCAATATCTGTATCCTAGTAACCTAGGGGAGATATATCAAGGTGCCGACCAATTATCCATATACCAACTCCCTGAACGGTTTTGAGTTAGTTTTCACTAATAATTTCAATCCAACCACCATTGGTGTAGAAATGCCTTATAATACTCCATATTAAACCTTCCAAACAAACTTTTAGCAAACTAAGATTGTAACATATACAAAAATCATCAATGTGCTAAATTCAACACCTCATAAATTACGTAGGAGGCCTAAATCCATCATGTCAAACACTGGTGACTGAACACGTCAATTTTTACTTTATGTCAATTTTTACTTTATGAATTGTGTCGACCTCATCATTATCAAAACATAGACAAAATGACATGCCAAAATGCACATCTCAGATCCACATAGTTAAATCTTTTCATCATCAAATACAAGTAACTACTATAGAGTTTATCCATGAAGTTCACAAGACAGCATAGAAAAAAGATTAAAGGCTACCATCAGAGCATACCACGGCTCCTAAGAAAGCTGCGTAGACAGAGTCAGTCATCAATCTCTGTGGTGCTGCTTGAAATGTCTTTTGTAATGCAAATAAGAGAAAAGAATTATTAACTGTAGATGCCTGATTGCTTTCTTCTGAATGCCCACTTCCAGAATACAGACTGGGCATAGAAGTAGATGTGGTGACAGTTGAAAATTTTAGCTGGCCTCCTGCAACAAGAGCACCCACAAGACTAATAATGCCAACCATTATACCATCACCGTTGTCTACATTATAGAAATTGTTCCTTGCACTCTCTGCACTAATTGAAAAGCTTATCCCGCCTATAGTTCTTCCTGTAAATGCTTCTCTGGCTGAGGACATTTTTTTATTGTCATTGCCTAACAGCCTTTTACTGGAAACTTGATCATTCTCACTAGTTTTGAGTCCAATATGTTTAGACTCATCAGCATCTATTTTATCAGCAATAATACTGTCAACTTGACATTGTGAACCAGAATGGCGCAAATGCCCAACTTGTTTCCCTTCTGTACAAGTAACTCCAATTATGTGAACATTTTCATTTTTCTCTTGGTATGCTGTATCACTGCTACTTGAACTTTCATAAATCATACCATCACCAGCTTCTGCTTCTTTCTTCAACAAGAAAAGAAGCATTTCTATGCCACCACAAGAAATGAAGGTCTCAGCAAACATGGTTGCTCGTGATGTATTTGGTTGTACCACAAGCCTGTAGAGGAGATGCAGTACACGAGCAACCTGTAATATACGATGTAAATACACTGTTAGGCAGATATTATAATGTCCAAAAGTTAGGAATGTCTCTACGACAACATAATATTTTTACAAATGTACTTGAAAGCCTAGGATTAGGTATAGAGATCACTAAATAAATAAGAAAGTAAAACCAAGTATTATAATCGAAGGCTTTGCAATTTAAAAGACTTTACTTAAAAGTAACAAAATTGTGTTTAAGGCCATCATTAACATGGAATGACAATTCGCTCTGTTCTTCTCATTATCAGGATAGATTTTGTACATGCAGGACAATTACTCAACGTTCAGTGTCAAACATAATACTATAAAACAGATCTTACATAGACACAGTAATCTCAATCAGTTCATCCTAAGATACTATAATATCGATACTGATAGAAAAATTGTGGCAGAAATGTACACTTGACTTTCAGTGTCAAACATTATACAATAAAATAGCTCGCATGGAAATTTGAATCAGTTAATCCTAAGTTTCTATGATACGGATATTGATAAAAAACTGATACAATACCAACAAACACTGCATATAAAAAAAATCTCACTATTGCAATGTCAAAAACTTTCTAGATAGCAATAAACAATGGCAGTTTGATAGGTTTCCTCAAACATGAGGCTACTGACTGACAGGCATGTGCGTGATAAAAACATTCTCACAAAAAAGAAGCCCTAGCATATAGGTGGGCATATGGCACAGATCAAATCTAAATATATATACAAAGTTGTCTAGTCGTTAAAATCATGATGAGTTTTCATTTATTTGTTGTTTTTGTTTTTCTTTTTATTTTATTTTCTTTACTTTCTTAAGGAGGGGGAATATGACATTGGAATCCATCCTCGTTGTAACCTGTACGAACATTGTCTAGACCACATATAAATCCACACTATGTCCCTTATGGATACAAATCTATGAAGACCAGAAGATATATCCGAGAAGGATCCAAATCAAATATGTATCCATGTGGACCCAAGGAAGAAGGCGGATGTTCTTGACACAGAAGTAGCAAAGCTCCATGTTAACTCTGTTAGCACCGAGAGGGAACAAAAGACTCCAGGTACAAACCTCTCAACTCTTAAGAAATTTACTGTACAATCCAATATGTGTGTAACCTTGTCTTGTATGTCCCTGGTATTCTAAAATTAATTCCCTGGTGCAAACATGATGTTTTATGTCCCTGGTATTCTGAAATTAATTCACTGGTGAAAACATGATGTTTTATGCCCCTAGTATTCTGAGATTCATCAATGTAAATAATAAAATATCTAGCAAATGGACAACATAACAGTAGATCATGCCATGTTTTCCAACTTTTAAGGGTGGCTAAAATATTCATAAAGATCAAATAGTTCTCAACAAAATTTAGTCATTCTTGAATCTTAATGCCCCAATGGTAGGTTCCATTTTGTGCCACTTTTAATTGAATAAATTAAAAAACCCAATGTTTCAAAGCCTGGCTATATCAATATGACCCAATTGTTGACATCCACAACTAAAGTTGAACTTCAATGATAGAAGAGACATCAATAATAGAAAGAGTTGAGATAGAGTACCAGTATCTCAAAATAACAAACGGTAATTTTTTGGCCTCAAACAATTCCCAAAAGATATCCTTCAATAAACATCAGGGAACTTATGTGGGCATGACATTTGATTCTGATTCTAGCCATATCACACTCGCATCCTTATTATTAGCGTAAAAGATTAGACAATTAATAGGCAGTTTCTACTTGAGACAACATGATTAAATATATCATGAACTAATTAGGCCTGGCAACATGGCCCTTTGGACAATTCCACATACAACTAGGGCAAAGTAACCTGGCCCAACAGGTCATAAAACTTGCTCTGAAATTGATATTTGACATCATAAATAATCAGATTAAAAGTATTTCTAGGCCAAATGCCTTCTCTCACAAAGTACACTATTGCACTGACTCAACAACAAAAGAGATCAATACACAAAATGTTTCAGAAGCCTATGACCTAATATATACATGCTAGGTAAAGGTTAAAACATCACAAGGAATGACTCCAGGACTAACATTAGCTTGCCCACCATACATCAGATCTCTGCATGCAATGTTGCCATGTGGCAATGGACAGTAGCAAGGTTGGCACTGAGGTATGAATTCGTGTCCGCTATGATTGAGCATGTAGATGCCTCTACTTGAGGCATGCATGCATATAGAACCATAGAACCATTGATCCATCGAACCATTTCGATAAGTTGTTGGGTGAGTAATTTCCAAGCCAAGGCCCATATCCAATTTAGCAAACCATTGCATCATAAACTCAGTGGCCTTCCTTAAATTATGCTTCGCAAATGGATAACAAGGGGAATCAAAATGCATACATTCAATACTACAATTAATAGACTACTTCATATGATTAAATATTTTTATCCTCATTGAGACACACCACCTACGAAGCACTCAATCACTACCTGTTCAACTTCTGCCTCAAGCCACTCAAAATTGGCAGCCAAAGGATTTGTTTAGTTGCCTCATATGCAAACTGCAGTTAGCAAGAACATTCTTGTTTATAAAGGCCCGCATTGCCACCTTCGATGAAAAAGTAGTTAAAGAGATGTGCCAAATCCTTAGCCTTTCTACTGCTATAAATATGTAGAGAGTCACTACAAAAATGAACTCAACCGGTTTAGTTTGACAATTCACCTAATCTATCACCATCAGTAAGGTTCTCCTTACAATTGATGCATCCACCATTTCACCCTGCAACTCCAATACCATCTAGGCTACTAAAAATTGGTCTCTTATGAATGGGATTGAACATGTATGTATTTTCCATATTATGTTACAATCTTATGAATATATATATATATATATATATATATATATATATAACAAAGAAAATGTGGCTTAGGTTGAATGGTAAAAATTTCTCTTTGCGAAGGGGAAGATTCAGGTTCAATCCCTGCTACCCGCCTATAGTATAACTATTGCTATCCCCAAGACCATACTGAGTAGTATCCCTACGTGATATATCTATTAACACACATATGTATATATTGTCTTTCACTAAAATATGGGATAATATCCCTATATCTGGTATCGATTGATACTTGGTACAGTTGCAATCATGCTGCATGCAACTACATGGAGATTCCCACATAATAAATCTTTGCAGAAAACCATCTACACCCATTTATCTTCAACCATTGAGTCAAGGGCACAAATATGCATGCAGTCCTAAAATGGGCAGATACGAATGAAGCTCGGCCAATACAATTTATGTAAGAATATGCAGTGAGAAAGTTACAACCAACAATTCTCTGCTACCTATGCTCCAATATAGTAAATCTAAAAAACATTGTGACAAATCCAGCTTTAGTGAATTCCAAGCTTCAAATTATGTGTTGAATCTTGTAGCTATGGTCAATCTTCATAATGTTTCATTTGTACTTCTAATATTGAAATATGAATTATAATTGTAAGACAAAAAATTATTTGAGGCATGTTCTTCATGTTTGCAAGAAATTTTATAATCAAAAGAAATTTTATAAGGAATGTTCTTCATGACCTTATCTTAAGCAGGAAAATGAAAATTTGAATTTGCATTTTTGACACCACAAGATGCTCAAGTCAGCCTCCCAGTGATGAAGTTAGCCTGGCCCAAAGAGGCACCTATTCAACCCCTCCAATGTGTATATATAGAGAGCACTTGTCTCCACTCCAAGGCATTCGCATCTCTCATCTTATCAAGCATATTTCTGATCTGGTATACCAAAGAAGGACGAAGAAGAGAAGGTCGAAGTTGGAGAAAGAAAAGAAGCCGAGCTTAAGAAAGAGACTCCCTGCACATGTGTATTCTCTGCTGCCCTCACACGTGTAGTTGCAGGTCCAAACTTCTGGTCACAGGTCCAAGATTCTGAGGTAGACAGGCCGAAATTCGACCCTATTGCATACCTAGTACGAATTTATGGAGAAGCATCTTGAGGTGATTTGGGAAGAATTTTGACTTGGCATCTTGGGCACCTTGTGGTTGTCATCTTGCTGGTTAGTTTGACTTTGATGTATCTCTTGTTGCATTGATTCTCTAAGGAAAAGGTTGGTTGGTTTTTTCCCCCTTGGTGGGTTTTCCTAGGGAAAAATAATCATTGGAAGTATTTATCATAGTTCACAAATAAAAGTAGCTTCATTTATTGTACTAGAAAAATCAACATGGTATCAGAGCTTTGGTGAAGGAAAGAGCACAAAGATCACTCTTCAACTTTGATATCACTTTGAAGAAACCCTAGACCTACAATCAAGTTGCATCCATGGCTCCTACCATGAAATCAGAGAACAAGTTAGAAGGGGCTACCAACTTTAAAGCTTGGAAGACAAGAATCAACCTAATTCTCGCTAGGGAAGATCTTTTGGAAATTGTGCAAGGCAAGGTGACTAAACCTACTTATGAAGCAGGAAATAAGAAGTACAAGAAAGATAACATCATAGCAGGAGCATTATTGTGGACTCCATCAAAGATCATCTAATTCCATACATCTCAAATCTTGACACTTCAAAGAAGATGTATGATGCCCTAAATGATTTCTATATTGTTAACAATGTTGGCCAAGTCATGAGTCTGAGAAATGAAATTTGTGGTGTCATGATGACAAAAGATCGATACAGTGGCTTCATATTTTGTAAGGATCTCTCAATTCAGAGATCCACTTCAAGCTATTGATGAAATTGTCTCTGACAAAGAACTTGTGACCTCAGCACTCAATGGACTATAACTATCATGGAATGTGTTTGCAACAGGTATAAGTAGCCGTAAGGAAGCTCAAAGTTTGGAAGAAATATGGGCAGCCTGTTCTCAAGAAGAATCAATACTTTTTTCTAGAGGAAGAAAGACAAAGGAAGAAGAAGATTCTCAAGCCTATGCAGCTCGTTCCAAGAAATTTGGAGGAAGAAAGAAGTTCAGTTTTCAAAAGAAGAAGAGGGATTTTGATAGAAGACCTAATCCTCGAAGGAAGAAAGATATGTCTCAGATCCAATGTTTCCATTGCAATAGATTTGGTCACTTCAAATCCCAATGTCCTGGAAGATTCAATTAGGAACAAAAGTGAGAATCAACAAGCTACCACGAGAGAATTTGATGAATATTCCAAGAGACCCAAAGTTGAAGGAGATGAAGACCACTTCTATTATTCCGCACTTGTAGGATCTCTTGCAGATGACAACAACATATGGTTGATCAATACTGGAGCTTCAAGACATATGACAGGGGAGCGTGATCATCTTACAAGTTTGATGGAAAGAAGATTGACTCAAAAGGTGGAGCTTGGGACAACAACAGCTATGCAATCAAAGGAATTGGGACAACATCCATTGAGCTGAAAACGGGTGAAAACATTCACTTGAGCAGCATACTCTATTTTCCAGATTTGAAAAAGAATTTGGTTTTGATTTCATGTTTAGAAGATGGAGGAGATAGAGTAGCCTTCATTGATGGGAAAGTCCTTGTTTGGGACAACAGATCTAGTATAAGTTATGATAGGGTTATTGGGATTCGTGACGGTTGTGTAAACTCTTGGGGCAACCTTCCCAAGCTCAATATAATAGTTATAGTTATGACTGTGAGGGAGGCCATAAGAAGTTGAGCCAACTTTACCATTAGAATCAAAAACTTACTTTACCATTAGAATACAAAAACTTGGTAATTACAGTCCTTACCTGTTGAAATACGAGATTCACAGTGGCTTTGGTAAGAGGCATGACAAAAAACCTGCAAATGAAAAAAACATAATAGAACAATGGCAACAACAATACTAACAAAATGCAACAGTAACAACAAAATTAAAACTAACACAACCACAGTAGAGAGAAACGGCTTTGCCTTACATTCCTCTGCCTCCCAGCAGAGCAACCTCACCAGGATCCCTCCAGTCATCGTATCTGCAATGCATTCAGTACCATGGTCATTGTAAAAACATAGAGATTATTATTGTAGTGTTAGCATTCGTAAATACTTACACCCAACCATAGCGATGGTCGAATATGAGTTGCCTCTTCTTCTTCTATCTGCGTGAGGCAGTTCCTCCTTCCATTACCGAAAACCCAACTAAAGTCCAGTGAACCCATACAACGTTGGATCCAAATCCACTGGAATCTCCCTCTCCTCCAACCCTAGAGGATCCAGCTTAGAAAATCGGTGTGCACAAAGCTCTCCGAACCAGTGAAAAATGAAAACATAGAGATTATTATTGTAGTGTTAGCATTCGTAAATACTTACACCCAACCACAGCGATGGTCGAATATGAGTTGCCTCTTCTTCTTCTATCTGCGTGAGGCAATTCCTCCTTCCATTACCGAAAACCCAACTAAAGTCCAGTGAACCCATACAGCGTTAGATCCAAATCCACTGGAATCTCCCTCTCCTCCAACCCTAGAGGATCCAGCTTAGAAAATCGGTGTGCACAAAGCTCTCCGAACCAGTGAAAAATGAAAAAATTGGGGCGAATGCCATAAAAATCGGGAAAATTGGGGGCGAATGCCAGGGAAACGGGGCTGCACACTTTTTTTTTTTGTGGGCTAATGTTAAATAATTAATTATTTTTAAAATATATTTTGGGCTAACTTTATTACACTATAAAAAATGGGTTTTATATAAAAAAAATCGCCCTAATAAAATTTAAAATCCCTTAAAATTCGCCTTTGGGCTAAAATTTGCCCCTAAAATTATCCCTGGTTCCTCGTCAGTGAAATCAGTGAAATCAGTGAAATTCAAGGAATTAGGTTTTTGATAATTATTTTTAGTCGTAATTCCCCAGACTTGTCTTTAATCTTCTACTTTCTGTGCTTTGTATTCAAACTTATACTCTTTAACTGTTTTCTGAATAAAACAGTGTCTTGTCGATGTGCAGGGTCAGACAGGAATCGAATGGCATCAATGCCTCATAAAACACTGATGAAATGTGTATTTAACACCTGTGAATGATTTCCTGTGGTAAACCGAAGGCGGGAGGATCGTCACCCTCAACCTTCGAAATTTCTTCAGACGTAGCAAAGAAAACATTGAAACCCTGCAAAATACAAAAAATAATTATAAAATCCTACGTATATAGGTCAACTGCATCATATGGCGGGGAAAAGAGCGTAGCCGTTGGATGAAAGCATCCAACGGTGGAGATCTGCGCAAAAAGGCAAAAGGAGAGCGGGGAGAAGAAATAAGGCGGGGTTATTTTTGGACCGCCCGATCTGGACACGTGGACGGTCCAGATTCAATTGGCAGATAGAAATCAGGGAATCAAAATCGGGGGGTGGCATGCAAATGGGTCGATCAAAACATGCGATGCGATGAAGCGGAGGTCGTCGATCTCCAGATTAGGTCAACGGTGGAGGACAAATCGGGGGAGAGGCCAATCAGCGGAACAAAAAAGTGGATGCGATGGAAAAGTTGCGATGCGATTGCGTGATCGAGAGGGCAGAATCGATTAGGAAATGGCCGTTTGATCTGAGGACCAGATCAACTGCGAGGAGCGGATCGGAGGGAAGTCACAATCGGAGGTCGGGGATAAGGTGATGCGATTGCGCAATCGGAGGAAGGGCCGATGCGATTAGTCACCTGGTTATGGGGTTTGTTTTATATAAATCTCCGATAGGCCCGGGCTTATGTATATATGGGTTTATCGGAGTCGGGCCTTCGGACCTGGGGCTTTTCAATCAACCCATTAAACTTTTTCCGATGCGCTAAAAGACTTGGCCTCTGTGCTTGGTCTTGCAAAGAAAACAAAAGACCGGGGGCTATGGATATAAGACCCAATTGCATCGGAACTTTTGATGCAAGTCTTTTCGATCAACCCATTGAAATTTACCGATGCGATTGCGCGTCTGTCTTTTTAATCAACCCATTTAATATTTATCACGTGATTTGGCTTTTTAGACCAAAACCTTAGAAAAGTGGGTTTTTGGTTTTACAAAGGAAAAAAGGTGATCGGGAAGGAAAAAATAGAAAGGATAAGCGCCGGAGGTGGGCCCACATTTTAATATGAAAAATAATATAATCATAGGTCTTTATAACATAAAGGCTTAATCGCATCGGGTTTTTTCAATACAAAACCAATCGCAATCGGAACTTTTGAACATAGCACAAGACTTGCATATTTGGATATTTCCGATGCGATAAGCACTGTGAGGGGCTTAGCACGTGGTTCTAGGGCGAAGGCATGTGGGGGAAGTGGTTTAGGGGGCTTAGCCAAAGGGGCTAAAGTCCATAGGAATAAAACTTTGTTTTTATGAATTTTTAGAGTTTTTCAATGGAATTTGATGGTTTCGGAATAGTTAAAAAATGGGTTTTTAACTATGGAAAAATGATTTTCATAAATGGAAGAAGAGGATTTATGAAAACAAGGGAGTTTTTATGGAGAAAAAGGGAAGAAAATGAAGGTAAGTTTGGAAGAGGGGGAAAGGAAAAATGGTGGTTCTACAGCAGTTCTTCTCTTGAAATCAGCAGAATTTTCTGAGTATAAAATGGAAATAGTAATGAAGATTTTGGACAGAGGCATGAGGCTTTCAAGAGTCTTCAAGAGCCGACAATTTTTAGCAATAAAATTTATTCTATGAAGGCTCAAAAAAAGTCTTAGCCACCTTTTCCTATAATCAAATATTATAGGTGGCTAACAGTGGCTTCACTTGGGGATGATGCCTTCTTGAAGGTATCAAGAACTTCAGACTTGCATTCTCTAGGAGGCTGATCAGTTGCCTCATCCATTGGGCTGTCTTTCTTTGATTGAATGATCTTCTTTTGCTCCGGAAATGCTAACAGCCATGGAAAACAATGAATCTCTAATAAACAAGCTTTTTACCTACCCAATCCTACTGATCTAACATTTTTTCTTCATTTAGAGTGCACTTGGATTGGCAAACTCTTTCACAACATTTTATTCTTTCGAAAGCAGGAAATCTAATCTATTTCTACTCCTTATTTCTCCCTAAACTCAGTTTAAATAGTTGAGTTCAGATGATTCTCTACCTAAAATACCATCTGTTGGGATTAAACTGTCCAACAGATTTTAATTCTCTAATTTCTAAAGCAAAAATTTAAAAAGCATACGAATTAGGATTGAACAGTCTAACTTGATGTTGATCTATGGCATAAAAACAAGCTGCACATAGATTATTATTTGCAGAAAATCAAAATGATGAAGGCTTAAGATCTGAAAGTTTGAAGTACTTCCTTCATCCCTTTTCA
Organism: Pinus albicaulis; assembly: GCA_034641835.2. Lineage (NCBI taxonomy): Eukaryota > Viridiplantae > Streptophyta > Pinopsida > Pinales > Pinaceae > Pinus > Pinus albicaulis. The sequence continues at coordinate 24,993 of JAXQQM020061919.1, read as the reverse complement.
GCTCTGATTTTAAGCTTGTTTGAGTTGTTTTTCCTTTGTTATCTGGTTCAGGTTTTGAGCATATTAGAACCAGCCTTTTATCCTTTTTGACTCAGAAAAAAAACAGATTTGAGTCATCCTCTTTTTGAAATGTTAGGTTCAGATTTTGAGTATGTTTGAACCTTTGATTTCTATCCTAATCTATCTACTGATAAGCCAAGATTAAACAGTTTGGCAAATCGAATTCACTATCCTATTAGCAGTAAATTGAAAACTAATTAGTCAAGATTAGGCTGTTTGACTAACAAGAAGTGTGTTTTGCAGGAGTGGCATTTAAGCTTGCACACTTTCAGAACTTATTTCTCTCTTTTTTGGTATGGGGCCATACCTTTCTTGTTTTTAAAATCTGCCCTCTTTTCTCTTTTCTATTGTTTTTAGATTTTTCTTTTTCTTACAAGACAAAAATCAACAACTAACTAAATGCTCAAAGCTGAGCTTTATTTCTTTCCTATCTAACCTAATCTAACTTGGAACATTTACATGTTTTTAGCTGATGAACTCTCTTTTCCAATGCAACCAATCCAGTAAATGATTCCATGATTGGTCCTTCTTCATCTCCTTGGACAGGTTGGACAAACAGGGCCACCCCCATTCTTTTTGTTTTTTAGCAGCAGTGCTAAATAATCCTCTTGCTTTTGGTAATATACTACTCCTAATGACCTTTATCCCTTCTTCAAAGATTTTCAAGAAATGAGCATAGGGATCTTGAAATAATGCCTGGTTAAGAGTATTTGGAAGACGTGTTTCAACCAGGATCATCTCTTCTTTCTCCACTAGATTAAGGCAAAGATACTTATGAGAAAGAAAAACTTCCTCATCTTCATTATTATCTGAACTAGAGGTTTCATCATATATTACAGTGTTGTCCTCTTGTAGTTGTGGTATGCTCTGATTCCATGGATTGTGCTTTGTGAAGAGATCATCATGTTCTTGAGCAGGGGTATCTCTTATTACCTCAACCCTTTCAGGAGGAGGTTCCTTATATGCATCCTGTTCAAGAAATTCCTCTTTCTTCTCAACCCCAACATTGAAACTAATAGATAGCTGATTCCCAATTATGTGAAAGCTATTGATGATGCATTGGATTGGTTGATTTCTGCTCTCAAGCTGATGATAATGAAATTCATGATACCAATCGACTGCTGGTTGCTCTGCATGATTAGTTTCTGTTTGAAGCTTATCATCACCATCAGATTTATCAGAAGTTGAAAAATCATTAGTGTACACAATTTCACCAATCAAACATATTGGGTTATCAGTTTGTTCTTTTAGCTGATCTACAAGTTTATTTTCTGTTTCAAGACAACAAGATTTAGTAGGTAGATGAGCATAAGTGTTTTGTTCTAATAAATAATTTAGGGCTGGCTTTTTATCTAATATCTGATCAATTTCTTCCTCTGTCAAAAGAGAAGGAATTTCCTCTTTTCTTTGGACAGAAGAACAACAGTCCTCTCCCTCTTGTGTCAACTAGTTTTGAGGCTGGATGTCTTCTTGAGCCTCTTCTTAGGAATGATTACTTGGGCTTGTAGGGGAATTTTGAGAATTCTCTTCCTTTTCATGATCTATCTCAATTTCAAACAACACCTCATGATTTTCATGGCAGTCACTTTGACTGTAAAGTTCATGAGTTGTTTCAAGTATATTGTCAGGATGCCATTTTTCTTTGATAATCTGAAATGAGTCATGACATAAAGGCAGAGACTCTTGTTGTGGTGTCTCTTCTCCTATTTCAAATTTTGTCGGTTCAAAATGGCTTATGTTTTCCTCAAGGCACTGCTTATTATAAGCTTTTGCAATTTGGTTATGAAATTCTCTTAATATCATAATACAGGAAATGGGTAGGCAATCAGGAGTTTCCTGACAACCTTCTTCATTGCTCTCATTGTAATCTTTTTCATCATACATATCTTGTAGTTTTTTGGGTTTGTTCTTGTAATGGTTGAGTTTTGTGTTTGAGGTCACTCTATCTTTCTAACCAGTTCAGAGTCCTTTACTAGTGGATTTATTAGGTATTTTGGGATTGTGGAGTCGCCAGGTGGAAAATTTTGAAATTTTCTGTCCACCAACAGCATGATTGGGTTTGCTCAATGCACTCCCAAGGGAGTCTACAAGGACTGGAGGGGTAATAGGCTTTTGGAGGCCAATGGAGTCACCAGGTGGAAAATTTTTAGCTTTTATAAAGGTAAAATGTTTTATGGTTCCACCACCACGTTTATTATGAAGCCAATCTAAATATTTTGGGTTTTTCTGAGTTTCTATGGTTGTTGAAAAGACTAACTGAGTCTAAAAGAGTTTGCTAGACTATCATATACTCAATATGTCCCACCGTGATCTCCATGATGTTTGTGTCACGTGTTTTGATAGTTTGGAAAATCAAAAGACAAGGCAACATCAGAACCAATCTTTAGAGTTACAGGATCTAGTCCTCCTGTTCTCAGAGAGGGATCTCTCAAATGTTTGTTTGCAAGGTTTATCTTGTGTGCTTTGAGTATTGGTTTTAGACTAGTTATTAAGTGCAAGTGTTTGTTTGTTTGGTTGGATTGAATTGATACAACAGAACATGAAAGTTCTAGGAAAGATATATAGGACAACAAAATATCTGCTTCATTGGGCAATGGAGTCAAGAAAAGGTTATAACAAACTCATCGAAGGATATGGGATATCAAAAGGCAAATCTAACTTTGCCACAGGATCCTTTTGTTTTTGGAATGAGATGAACATTAATGATTTGGAAAGAGAATTTTAATTCTCAACAAAGGGGATTCAAAAGCATAATTTGAACAATAAAGAGCTTTTTGATAGACAGGGCTAACCATGAAATCTTCAAATCACACCTTTAAGCAAATAATGATTTCAAAACAACTTTTAAAATGAAATCTAAGATTCGGGGAACACCCTATTTCTCCTTCAGATTTATCTCAATGATTCAGAACAGGAACCACTATAATTGCAGTCACTATAAAGGAGGGAACACCTAAACATCTATGATCTAATTTGTACGACCCTAGTTAACCATGTTTGAGACAAAGGGCAAAATCAAAACAAAATCTTGATTCAACAGTAATGCAAATAACTTCAAAGGGAGACTTCAATAACAGTTTTTAAGTGGCAGCAGACAAGTAGGGAGAACCATAAATCATGCTGAAACCAAATGTTCAAACTATTAAGGAAATAAACAAGCATGAAGACTAAAGAGAAAGATTAAAGCCTCTAAAATACTTCAACAGAAGAAAACATGAAACAGTGAAGGATGAACAGGTCTAAGGTGCTTCCAAGAGTCATTTCTTAGCCTAAAAATTTCAACCTACTGTAGTAAGAAATTATGGAACATAATGAAAATAGGGGAAAACATAAAACAGTTCAGAATACTTCACCAACAGCCAAGCTCATCGATCCAATGATAGAGCCTCCTCAGGAACAAGCATGCAACAACATCATCAAGACCTCCAAGACTTCAATTTGTTCTTCAACTTCAAAGGACTATGTATTTATTTCAGAGAGTTTCAATATTACAGCTTGTAATCAAACAATAACCAACAATTCCTCATCTTCTACAGAAGTATTTATAGGAAGACGAGGAGGTGAGATCTAACAAAATATCTCAAGGACAATTAATACAGAGTGAAGACTTCTCGGCCCTTTGAGAGGCTCGATGGAGAAGTTACAGGTGGATGCACTGTATTAACTCTTACAATTATGATTTAAGCTCGGTGGGAGCTTTGTTGACTTTGAGGCTCTGCATAATGTGGAGTAACTCTGCAGATATTTGTTGCATCAATTTTCCTGTGGCAGAATTAACTTCATGGCAACGCTGGAGTCAGATGTTTCTTTAAGCAATAACTTCGGCCTTTGTTTTGAATGGTTTGAGGCAGCAGGTGGCTCTTGTAGTAGCTGAGGAATCAATTTGTCTTAGTTGAAGCGGTGGAAACCTTTCTGTCAGTGAAACATTTATGATTTTTCTGTTGACTGTATTCTAATTCATGGAATTAGGCTTTTGATAATTATTTTTAGCCGTAATTCCCCAGACTTGTCTTTAATCTTCTGCTTGTTGTGCTTTGTCTTCAAACTTATACTCTTTAACTGTTTTTTGAATAAAATAGTGTCTTGTCGATGTGCAGGGTCGGACAGGAATCGAATGGCATCAATGCCTCATAAAACACCGATGAAATGTGTATTTAACACCTGTGAATGATTTCCTGTGGTAAACCGAAGGCGGGAGGATCGTCACCCTCAACCTTCGAAATTTCTTCAGACGTAGCAAAGAAAACATTGAAACCCTGCAAAATACAAAAAACAATTATAAAATCCTGCGTATATAGGTCAATTGCATCAGATGGCGGGGAAAGGAGCGTAGCCGTTGGATGAAAGCATCCAACGGTGGAGATCTGCACAAAAAGGCAAAAGGAGAGCGGGGAGAAGAAATAAGGCAGGGTGATTTTTGGACCGCCCGATCTGGACACGTGGACGGTCCAGATTCAATCGACAGATCGAAATCGGGGAATCACAATCGGGGGGTGGCGTGCAAATGGGCCGATCAAAACATGCGATGCGATGAAGCGAAGGCTGTTGATCTCCAGATTAGATCAACGGTGGAGGACAAATCGGGAGAGAGGCCAATCGGAGGAACAAAAAAGTGGATGCGACGGAAAAGTTGCGATGCGATTGTGCGATCGGGAGGGCAGAAGCGATTAGGCGATGGCCGTTCGATCTGAGGATCAAATCAACGACGAGGAGCGGATCGGAGGGAAGTCGCAATCGGAGGTCGGGGATAAGGTGATGCGATTGCACAATCGGAGGAAGGGCCGATGCGATTAGGCACCCGGTTATGGGGTTTGTTTTATATAAATCTCCGATAGGCCTGGGCTTATGTATATATGGGTTTATCGGAGTCGGGCCTTCGGACTTGGGGCTTTTCAATCAACCCATTAAACTTTTTCCGATGTGATAAAAGACTTGGCCTCTGTGCTTGGTCTTGCAAAGAAAACAAAAGACCGGGGGCTATGGATATAAGACCCAATCGCATCATAACTTTTGATGCGAGTCTTTTCGATCAACCCATTGAAATTTACCAATGCGATTGCGCGTCGGTCTTTTTAATCAACCCATTTAATATTTATCACGTGATTTGGCTTTTTAGACCAAAACCTTAGAAAAGTGGGTTTTTGGTTTTACAAAGGAAAAAAGGTGATCGGGAAGGAAAAAATAGAAAGGATAAGCACCAGAGGCGAGCCCACATTTTAATATGAAAAATAATATAATCAGAGGTCTTTATAACATAAAGGCTTAATCGCATCGGGTTTTTTCAATACAAAACCAATCGCAATCGAAACTTTTGAACATAGCACAAGACTTGCGTATTTGGATATTTCTGATGCGATAAGCGCTGTGAGGGGCTTAGCACGTGGTTCTAGGGCGAAGGCATGTGGGGGAAGTGGTTTAGGGGGCTTAGCCAAAGGGGCTAAAGTCCATAGGAATAAAACTTTGTTTTTATGAATTTTTAGAGTTTTTCAATGGAATTTGATGGTTTCGGAATAGCTAAAAAATGGGGTTTTAACTATGGAAAAGTGATTTTCATAAATGGAAGAAGAGGATCTATGAAAACAAGGGAGTTTTTATGGAGAAAAAGGGGAGAAAATGAAGGTAAGTTTGGAAGAGGGGGAAAGGAAAAATGGTGGTTCTACAGCAGTTTTTCTCTTGAAATCAGCAGAATTTTCTGATTATAAAATGGAAATAGTAATGAAGATTTTGGACAGAGGCATGAGGCTTTCAAGAGTCTTCAAGAGCCGACAATTTTTAGCAATAAAATTTGTTCTTTGAAGGCTCAAAAAATTCTTAGCCACCTTTTGCTATAATCAAATATTATAGGTGGCTAACAGTGAGCATTTATTGGATGACAGAATGAAGCCATGGGTGGATGAGGCCTTGCACCTCTTGCAGACCATTGATGCAGCCCTTAAGAACCTAGAACAGACACAATGAAGCATTAGCCTGGCTACCAAAGGTCCAACAATGCAAAAGTTGGTCGAAGAAGTGCAAAGCACTGCAGCACAAAGTGCATAAGTCATTCTGCCATTTCAGAGTTTGGTATACGTGCTCAAATATAAGATGCAGGCAGTTGGACCAAAGTGAATCAGGATGAGTCACTAGATTGTGTTGGGGGCTTGTTGGAGTAGGGTCCCCTGGGTAAAGAAATTTTTGATAAATTTTTGTTAAGTTCTTTGTTTGTAAGCATTGCACATAGATGTCAAGGGGCTTTGGGGCGGGTAAAAGTCCCCTAATTATTGTAACGGGTAAAAGGGAAAACCATGAGTCTCAAACCACGATTTGAGACCATGGTATGTGCGGATTTCGAAATATATAAATATGTAAGAGTCGAACATATCATCTCATGTTTAAGCTATGATTTTGTATGTGTGAATAGTTGATCTAATTTTTTTCTGGGTAGAAAGGCTCCTGCTGGCTATGTGCACAGAGACCTAAGTCTTGAGTTGTGTGCAAGGACCCTACAGCTATGTGCGCAAGAGGAAAGATTGTATTGAACTGAAGATCTCTTAATAAAGAAGGAAATTTTGGCAAACTCAGACTTTATATGATTCCTGTGGTTAACTATCTTATATTTTTTATGTGCATTGTCTGAAGCTTATTATAAATCTGGATCTGTTATGTTGAATGCATATATATTTCCGTAATTGATAATTCAAGTTGGTAAATTGCATCTATGCGTGAGCCTCATTTTTCTTAGTTGTTACATCTGAGGTATAATAATCTATCTACGTAAGAGTTTATTTTGAAATAATATGTGAATGCACAAGGGATAAGTCTTTTTATGACTATCTAGGCGTGCACAACTGCTTTACTATTTGTCTGCAATTAGATCTGGTTCTGGGAAGTGCACGCAAGGCAGTAGGAATTATATATGTTAAGGATTGGGTCCCCATAAAAAGCTCCTTTAGGGTGCGGAAACCTGGTTCTAGCACACCTCCTTATTGTTTCAGGTGAGACTTTGGTCTGAAAAAGCAGATCACTACCAAAAAGGCCAGTAGTTGGAGGGTTTTGTTGGTTGCGCAATTACTCCAAACCTGGTTCAGGACCCCTCAAGCCAACAATGCCTCTTATTCCCAACACACCACTATTCTTACGTTCTTGACATCTGGAGCTGGTGGACCACAAGGGAAAGAGGAGATGCCTATGGGGGACTATTTATTGGAGTATCAACCTTATGGACCTAATTTTAGAGAATCAATCAATTTCAGGTACTTTTTCAAGCGCAAGGGAAATGATATGCCCGAGGGACAGAGTGGGAGAAACTACACGTAGGGGACAAATTTGTGGCATACTATGGGGAGGTTGTTTCTCCCAAATTTTGATGGCTCTTCTAAGAGCTCAGCCAGAGAGTGGGTAGGGAAGTTAGATGTCTACTTCCAGCTAAATCAGATGAAGGAGGAAAAGGAAATCAACATTTCCACGCTACATCTGTAGGTGGAAGCTCATGACTGCTGGTTCAATGGGCTAACCACGATGGGACATGTAGGAGTGACCACTTATGAGGATTTCACTAGAAGGGTGTTGGATCATTTAGAGAGGAAATATCTTGATGAGCACTCTTGGGACCACACAAGGCTCAAGCAGACTTGGAGCACTGAGGCATAAATTTAGAGTTTCTGAGACTGTCCTGATGGTGCCAAATTTATCGGAGGTCGAGAGGATCTACATGTTTGTAGAGTGGATAGAAGATCCATTGCATGGTTTGGTGAGGTCCAATAGGCCAACTACTTTGCAGGACGCAGTAGGGAGAGCCTGAGACCTACAAGGTGCCCTACCCAAGGCTAGAGCACCACTACCACCTAGAATGGTTTTCCAGCAATGGGGAAGAGACACTGGGGCTCCAACACCTAGAGCCAATTAGGGGCATGGATAGATGGATGAGGAGACCCGAAGAGACCTCTGAAGGAGGAAGTTGTATTTTTCTTATCAAGAGACATGGGCACCAGGCCACATATGCGTAGTAAGAAAGGCCCACTACATTGATGTATTTTCTGACAGTGACGCAAAGGACGATGCAGATTTGGAGGTGGGTGGAGATGAAAGTGCATTACACACGGAGAGGGGACCACCACCACCACCCCTGGCTGGGGTAGCTCCCTTTGCACCTTCAAGAGGGTCCATTGTTTCTCTACGTGGGTTACCCAAGTTCTTGACCATCAAGATCGGGGGCACTGTGCAGGGTCAACGTGTATTAATTCTGCTGGATAGTGGGGATACCCACAATTTTATTGATGCATAGATGGTTCAAAGGAGGGGCATCACAACTGAGGAGTTTGATGGATTTTCTATTCTTGTGCCTAGTGACAGAACCATGCAGTGCACACGTTATGTTCCCGCCTTGACAATGACCATAGGAAAATACCCCATGACAAATCACTTTTTGTGGTGGAAGTACCAGATATCAATGTGGTGTTGGGATTCCAATGTCTCTATTCACTTGACCAAGTCACCACTTATTGGAGGAGGTTGGAGATGGAGTTTATAGGGATGGATGGCAAACCAATTTTTCTACGGGGTATTCACTCTTACCCTCCACAGAAATTTTCAGTCCACAGGATGTAGGTTTATTTGAGACATGGGGACATTGAGTGGGTTGTGGAGTTGAGGGTTTTAGAGGCTAGGGGTCACCCAAGCCACCACACCTGGAGATACATTCCATTTTGGACAGGTACCCAATAGTGTTTGGAGACATAACACCAGTTCAACCACCTAACTAGGGGTTTGAGCATACAATTGAGTTGTATCCGAGGGTACAGGCCATGATTACTACCCCTTACCGACATCCCAAGGCATAACGGGATGAGATAGAGAGAGAAATTCATGAGCTATTAGAACTTGGGCACATCAGGCCTAGCTCTAGCCCTTTTGCTACATCAGTTGTTCTGGTGAAGAAGAAGGATGGGTCCCTATGCATGTGCATTAACTATTGGGCCCTTAACAAGAAGACCATGAAGAACCGTTACCCCATCCCACACATAGATGAGCTGATGGACGAGCTGAGGATGGTGAACTTCTTCTCGAAGATTGACTTGTGCTCAGTGTACCGCCAGATTAGGGTGAGGGACCAAAATGTCCCTAAGACATATTTCAGGTGCCACTATAGGCACTTCAAGTTCCTGGTTATTCCCTTCAGGCTAACCAACGCATCGGCCACCTTCCAGTCCTGCATGAACCACATGTTTCATGGACAGTTGCGGAAGTTCATGTTGGTGTTCTTTGATGATATATTGATTTACAGTTGGACCTAGGAGGAGCACTTGCAGCATTTAGAGACAGTGTTGTGTATTTTGGAGGAACAACAGTTCTATGCAAAATTGTCCAAGTGCGAGTTTGGTTTGAAAAAGATGCTCTACCTAGGGCACATCATTAGGGAGGATGGTGTGAGGGTCCATGAGGATAATATCAGTACCATCCAAGATTGTCTAGAGCCCCAGAATGTGACATATTTGAGGGGATTTTTGGGAATATTCACTTACTACAGGAAGTTCGTGAAGGGATTCTCTCAGTTGGTAGCTCCCCTCACTGATTTTATGAAGAAGGGGGGAATTTGAGTGGACAACTACAACGCAGGAGCATTTTGAGTGCCTCAAACATGTCATGAGAAATTTTCCTTTGTTGGCACTTCCAGGTTTCACCCAGCCCTTTGTGTTGGATTTTGATGCATTTAGAGAGGGTATAGGAGCAGTTTTGATGCAGGGGGGCACCCCATAGCTTTTGAGATTCAGAAAATTCTACCCCACGAGAGGTTGGACTCCATCTATGACAAGGAGATGCTATCCATCATGCATGTGTTAGCCAAGTTTAGACAGTACTTGGTGGGGAACAAGTTCAGGGTCAAGACAAACCACAACAACCTTAGATTTTTCTTGGAGCTGAATCAGTTGCAAGAGAGGCAGTAGAAGTCGGTGAGCAAGCTCCAAGCATACAACTTTGATATTGAGTATGTCAAAGGGAAACATAATGTGGTGGTTGATGCGTTGTCTAGGAGGCCAGCTACCCTTTCATTGATGAGCATTGCCCCAGATTGGAGGGCACAGTTATTGGTAGAGTACTCCAAGGACCGACTTGCAAGTGAGGTCCCTGATGGGGTTGTGGCAAATGACTAGTCCAAGGTGATGAACGAGGTGATTTACTTCAGAGACCGGATTTACTTAGTGCCCAACTCCCAATTGAGGGAGAATATTTTACAGGTTTCCCATGACTCACCACTAGCAGGGCACCAAGGGTTCACAAAGACGTACAAGGCCATTAGAGAGTGTTTTTCATGGAGGGGCCTTAAGTATTACATTATAAGGCATGTTAGAGAGTGTGACACATGCCATAGGAACAAGGGTGAGCAGTCACACCCTACAGGGTTGTTACAACCTCTTCCTATCCCTGAGGGGAAATTAGAGAGCATGTCGATGGATTTCATTACCAGGATGCCCACAATATAGGGAAAGCACTACATATATGTGGTGGTGGACCCGTTGACGATGTTTACACAATTTTTCGCCATCTCAGTGTTGGCCCTCAATTTTGGTCATTTTTTCCTATCCTAAATCCATATTTTTACTACCATATTCCATCATATTTCAGCCATATATGCCTCGTTTTAGTCTTATTTTTTATATGCGGGTAACTAAATTAAGTTTTTCAATTTTTATAATTTTTGGTAAAAAATGGGTTTTAGGAGTAATTTTAGATTGCATTAAAAATTCTCGTAATAGCTCCATTAAATTCATATGTTCAGGACACTTGGGTGAGATCTAAGTGTATATTTGGAAAGCTTGGGAACCGCGGATGGAGAAATATCTATTGGTTCAATGAAACTAAGCAAAACAGGCCCGGTCAACGTTGGTCAAACTTGACCTGTCATTCAGGAATCCCTAGCAAAATGGGGAAGATTTATTATTTTGTGGGATTTTTCCTGATTTTGTGAACCATACTTGATGAGTTCAACCTATAGGGATGGATTAGGATTGATAAAATTGTTAAATCCATTATAGAAAAGTTTGTTTAATATTTTCCCATTAAACAACGATAATATGTGTAATTTGGTACTAAGACTATTGGAGACTTTTGAGATAATTTGAAGAATAATTTCTATTGTTCTATTTTTTGTTCATGTTTTTTTTCCAAGGAAAAAATCGAACTCTTTATATTCATAAAAATTTAACTGTGTACATACATTTAAGAATTTATTGGGAGGGATCCAAGCTCTTCCCGATTTGCGGCAAAAAAAAAAAAAAAAATTCACCCTATTCTCATAGCCCCATCCCAAAAAAGGATGTGAATGTTTAGACTCTTCCCTTGTTCAAGGGAAAAACAACCAACTTTTCGTCGGCCTAGTGTAGAAACCACAACAAAATTTAAAAGCATTTTTTGGGCCTCCTCTTTGGAGGAAAACAACCCAAAACAGAAATATAGATCCTGATACAAGCAGCATAGTAACATGGGTTCCCGGGCCTCCTATTAAGAGGAAAAACAACCCAAACAGGAATGAACAAACAATATAGAAAGTTATAAAGAGGTGCAATAGAGGACCTAATCCTCAACCAAGTTTTTTGTGGTACATACATATTATAATTTTCAGCAATAGAAAGTGAGAAGTTCTGAAAGTTCATAAACATATACAGAGAGAAAACAATTGAAGACCACTGAAGAAAATGGAGGATGGTCTGAATCCACAGAGCCTTCCAGCCCTATTTATCGTGTCCTCCAGCTGCCCGAATCTTGTTGTAAACCCTCCTTAGAAAGGAGGTCTGCAACAACATTCCTTTCCCTGTAAATATGACATAAATCAATGTGAGTCAAATGGTCCTTCAGTAACCAACATTATTCAAGGATAGGTCGTAAAACATAATTTGAACAAACAAATTCCTTGTTAAACCATTTGATGATGTTGAGCGAGTCCCCAAATAAATGAACAGAGGTAATATGCAGGTGTGAAAGCCATCATAGGAGGAGGTGTAACGCTTTGATCTCTGCATAGTTGTTTGTGCCCTGACCAAGTCCGATAGAGGCTTCTAGTCTTCGAGAATGGTTTAGATGAATAACAATTCCAACACCACACATGTTCGCCGGATCTGATGCTCCATCAAAGTAAGCCCAAGTGATATCACCCCTAATTTTCTCAGGGATAATGACCCTTTTTTTTTTTGGAGTTTCTTGTTCGGGTAGAAGGGCATATATGACTGCTCCATTCTGAGCTACGATGTGGAAAGGGGTATCTTCATTCCTGAAAATAGTGTGGTTCCTAGAAAGCCAAATTCCCTAGGCCATAATCAGAGGTATTGATTTTCGTTTTTCATTCGGGCAACCATTCCACCAAGACTGCCAGGCCTCCTTAATCGATGGATCATCCCATTTCTGTGTGCAACCAACCAGATTTCGGATCCCTTCCCATGCCTTTCGACTGTAGGAACAAAAAAGAAACAGATGGGCCACTGATTCAGAGTCTTGTTTGCATAAGGGGCATATCCCCAGCCCCTCCTTCTTCCTTTTTTGTAGATTGTCCCACGAGGGGATCTTGTTTTCCATCAAGCACCAAAAAAAGAGGCGACCTTTAGCAGGGCTATTCAGCTTCCAGAGGATTTTATGCCACCATTCGGCCTCCACCCAGCCTTTCGTCCCCATAAGTTGAGAATACCCAATCTCTGGAGAGTATAAGCCTGAAGGCACAAAGCCCCATATGAGGGTGTCAGGGTCATCTCAGATGCATACTTTTTCTAAGTGTATAGCTTCCAAGTTTCTGCCCAAATTGGGTCAAGCTGGAGATCGTCCTCATTTTTCTAGCCTTGCGCCCAGATGGACGTGGCTTCAGATTTTTTAGCTTGACTGAGGAACAAGAGACCTTTTTCTGCGAGGTGCTCTCTACAAGCCTCCGGAAGGGAAAAATATCCATTACAACCGACACATGGGACCAACCCCAATCTAATCTATAGCCTGTTTCCAACCTTCCAGACCAGACCTTCCTCGATCAGGTCTATGGCTCCAAGGGTGGCCGTCCAAACCACCGACCCACCCTTGGTGGGCTTGACAGGGTTTCGGACCCAGTCAACAATGTCTCTAGGGTCAATGTACTTCCTTCTCATTACCGTGGACCAAAGGGAGTCCTTGGTTAGCAGTGACCATCCCATTTTAGCCGCAAGGGACTTGACGAAGGAGGGTAGCTCCTTTATACCCCATCCTCCCCATTCTTTTGGTCGAGCTATTTTCTCCCAAGCCACCCAAGACAAGGAGTGATCCTCTTTGGATCCTGCCCACAAAAATTTATGACAGATTTTGCTAATGTGCTCCAAGATCCCCCGCGACATCCATGAGAGGAGTGCCCAAAAGACTGGAATGACCATTAGAACAAATTTTATGAGTGTGAGTCTCCCCACTCTGGAAAACCATTTGAAACATCAGCACTTAACTTTTTTTTCAATTTTTGCCACCATCCACATCCAATCATCTATACGATAAGAATCTGGCTTAAGATGGAACCCAAGGTATCAGAAACTATCAGAAAGATGTCTGACCCCAAAAGGGAGGGAGTCAATGGCATTTATGGATTCATCCTCTGAAAGTCCTGTAACCATGATTGAATATTTGTGATGATTGATGTTCATTCTGGTGGCTTTTAGAAATAGATCCAGAGAGGCTTTGAGATGGAAGGATTCCCTGCAACTACCATTGCTAAAGAGAAGGATATCATCTACAAATAGTAGGTGTGTGATACTGAGATTTGTAGCTACCTCCACACCCCTTATGTCCCCTTTCCTTTTTTCCTCTAAAATCAATTGGCTTAAGCCTTCAGCTGCCAGCAAAAAGAGAAGGGGGGAGAGGAGACATCCTTGGCGAAGACCTATTTTGTTTTTGAAAAAGTGGGAAGCAGACCCATTTATCAGAACTACAAAACTAATGTCAGTGATACATCCCATCACCCATTGGATGAAATCATAATCAAAGCCCAGGTGGGTGAGCGGGAGTCTAATATAGATCCAACTGATCTTGTCATAAGCCTTTGAAAGGTCAATTTTGATGATCAGCCAGTTTCGTCTGTGTCTCTTCATACTGTGGATGACTTCTTGTGCCACTCCTATGGCTTCATGAATTTGTCTTCCTTCCAGAAATCCAAATTGTTCCTTAGAGATATGATTTGAGAGGATATGCTTGAGTCTTTCGGTAATGACTTTTGTAATGATTTTATAAAGGCGGTTATAGAGGGAAATAGGCCAAAAATATTCAAAAGAAGTCGTATATTCCATCTTGCGTATGAGGGCGATGAATGTGGAGTTCAGAGATTCCAGGATAACACCATTTATTCTGGATGCTTCAACCACAACATTCAGATTGTCTCCCAGAGTTTCAAAGAAATGCTGGTAAAATTCCACAGTCCACCCATTTAGGCCTGGACTTTTGTCCCTCTGCATGGCTTTTAATATTCCCTCCACTTCTTCTTTTGTGACCCGACTGGAAAGCAATTCCAAACATTCTTCATCCAAGTAGCCCGGGAAGAGCTGGGCTACCTTGATCACTTCGGAAATAGTAATCTCTCCAGGGGGCTTATATAGGCTTCTAAAATGGTTCGACCCCATTTTGGAAATACCATCGAAGGATTTTACTAGAGATTTCCTATATAGTACTAGAGATTTTCTGGCCCTTAGCATAGTTATGGAATAACTTGATGTTTTCATCCCCAGCTGATAACCAGATTTCCCTACTCTTTAGTCTCCATTCTTCCTCCCTTACTAGCAGGATTTTCCTTCGTTCATCTTTGAGCCCTTTGATCACCTCTCTTTTATCTGGGGTCTCATATCCATCTTCTTCAGGATCTTCCAATCTTTCTAATTCCTTCCCAATCCAGGATAAAAGATCCTCCTTATCAACCTTCTTTTTCTTAGCCCAATCCATGGTGGCCTTCTTCATTATTTTGAGGTTATTCAAGAAAGATTCAATGGCATTATGAGGATCTTTAGGGGAGTGAGGGATCCAAGAGTCTTTGAAAAGGGAACGAAAAGACTCCTTCTGCAGCCATCATGAATTAAATTTAAAAGGGGCGCCTGGTTTTGTGGTTCTTCCTCTAAGCTCAAGAAGAATGGGGTGGTGATCCAAGTCCCCCCCTTCCCCAATCCATTATCTAAGCATCAAAACACTGTCCATTAGTTCATCTTAGATCCGAAACCAGTCCAATCTCTAAGAGACCCTGTCTTCCCCTCCTCTCATGTTCCTCTAATAAGGTTTCAATTTTAAGGGATTAAGGTCCAGGAGGCTAGCTTCACAAATCCAGGAGGAGAAAATTCTGACAGAGTGTCGGGGCAAGCGTTCGACCCTCAGGATTCAGTTAGGCCAATGGAAAAATTCAAATCCCCTCTCAAGATGAAGTTTGGGGCTGGTATAAAGGATTTGTTCTGAAGAGCAGTCTATAAAACCTCCCTGTCCTGGCAAGGACCATAGATGTTCAGAAGGGTGAAGTTTTGTCCCAAATTGGGAGAAAAAATCACAATGGATAGTACCAAGTCCAAACCCCAAGAATTTACAAGTTTTATTTTCCCGTTTCTGAAACCAATGGCTAGGCCACCAGATCTCCCTTTGGCATCAAGGCCTAGAAAAGTCCAATCGGGACACATTTTTTCCAAAGAAATTTGAAAATCTTCTCCGGCCCCCAGTATTTCCTGCAGCATGGTGACAATGGGCTTGTAGAAATCAAACAATGTCCCGAATGCTAGTTTTTTTTGTTTACTAGCCAACCCACGACAATTGCGGGACAAGATAATCATCTTTTAACCATGCCTTGGGTTTGCGCTGCTCTAAGCACCCCTATTAGACTGTGTTGTTTTCCATCTGCAATATCCAACTTGGCTTTCACCTGAGCTTTTGAAAGGTTCGATTTCCTCCCCCTTTGTTTTGGCCCGGGAGGGGATCACCCGAAATGCCCAAACCCCCGAACACAGCCAAAATATTATCCTTTCGATCACAGGGACGAAGGTTATAAGGGCTGCGATCGATAGCAGTGGGAGGGATCGAAGAGCACTGGGAAGGGCTCGAGGAAATGGGGGGACTCAAACTGGGAAGGGAAATGATGGTATTGTCCAAGGGAAGACAGGGCTGGGACTTAACAGATTGTGAAAAAAACCATATGAGAAGGCCTGGAGGGACCAAGCCCTGATTCGAAAGCTAATATTTCAGAGACAGAAACAAAAAATGAAATAGGGGGTTGAGAGAGGGTACCCTCGGGTCCTTCTGTAGGCAATGTCTCCGAGGCCAACTAGTTTGGAGCCTGATCAGGGGCTGCCTCCATCTTGATCTCTGTGAAATTCCCTCTCTCCCACATCGGTTGTTGAAGGCCCTGATTTTGAAGATGTTCATGAGCTTGTTCCTCAGACCCACCCTCCGAATCCATGTCCTTGCTTTCCTTGTTTTGATTCTCCTCTACTGCAAGAGAGAGAAAGTCCTTATTCTTCTTTTTGTTGGGCCTTTTCGGCATAGGAAGTGGGGAATCCTTTCCCATGTGTCCATACATGTGGCATATGTGACACCTAAAAGGCAACTGTTCGTAATCGAGGGCTTGAATAAAAGACCAGTTCCCATAATGTAGATGAATGGCTTCAAAAATACCTTCACGAGGATTGAGTCGGACCAGGATTCTAGCCACACCGTATTCCCCTGTCTAAATGAAAGACATGCCTGCCTCGAGGAAAACCCCTAACTCGTTCCCAATGTCTCTAAAAATGTTTTGTGTCCACAACTGATGGGGAAGACCCTGAAGTCTGACCCAGATGGGGAGATCAACCACCTTCTCCCTTTGGGCATTGAATAGAGGTGTCCAGGGTTTGAAGACAATCGTGGTGCACCCGAAGCACCAATTCTGTTCTAAGACCCAGTTTGTCAATTCTACAGCTTTTAATTTCACCATGAACCACCCATTTGTGAAATTGAGAACCTCAAAGCAAGGGTCTGGGGCCGTCTTCAAGGATTTGTAGCCCATTCCTTTATGTAACTAGCCGAGACTTTTTTCCCATTAACTCTACCCACTAGAGTTAGTTCAACAGTCTTCATAACTTCGTCAACCGTCACTTCAACCCCCAATCTCATATTTGCGATTTTGTCTTTTCGCCTGCTTCCTTTGGTCTTTTTCCTTTGGCCGCGAGAGGCATCCGAATACTCGACACTGCCTGAGGAAGAAGGCATAGAGTAGGGTGGTAGGAGCTCCTCGATGTCTCAGAGGTCCATCAATGGCACTTCTCTACAGACAGGGCCCTCTAGCAAAGGAGATGAGTGACCCAGAGAAGCTTCTGGAAAAATGTTTTGCCCAATTGTGCATTATAAAGAGGCCACAGACCCTCCGGCCCTATAAGAATTTTCTTTATCTGCCGCCAAAAGACTGTCACGTGGGAGATCAGTCTGCCTTGTGTTCCTACCTTCAAAGATAGCTTCGGCTATGTGAACCCGACCGTACCCCCAGAGGAAGTGTTGAAGTCGGCTCTCCCCCACACTCACGAAAGGTAGATTAGGGCTTGTGCCATGATCAACATTCCCTTTCGCACTGAGTGACCCTCTTCTAATAATTTATGAGCCCAGTTGAAAACCTTTGGAAAAATACCCAAGTGCATTTTTGCTAGATAAACTAAAAACAATATCCTCCAAGCCTCTTGTTTTGAGGTAAGGGCGTTGTAGCTCTTGAATCCTTTGTAAA
Organism: Pinus albicaulis; assembly: GCA_034641835.2. Classification (NCBI taxonomy): domain Eukaryota; kingdom Viridiplantae; phylum Streptophyta; class Pinopsida; order Pinales; family Pinaceae; genus Pinus; species Pinus albicaulis. The sequence continues at coordinate 7,247 of JAXQQM020061919.1, read as the reverse complement.
CCCCTATTTTCGTGTTGTTGTTCCTTTAACCCTAGAGGAGGACCCAAAATTTCCATTGTGGCAACTGACACCTGCTTCTCCACCTTCACCGCCTCGCAGGGGAGCCCTAGGAATCTATCCGGCGATTCTTTGACCCCCTAGTCCTTTCCCGAGCCTCCAGAAAAGTAGGATTCCTTCCCAGCTGGCCCAATGAAATCCAGGATTTTCTGGTCGGTTACCTCCTTCCCCCACATGGCCAGCATGTCCTCCAGCTCGGGGTCTATCTCCACTCTATCCGAACCTTTTACCATTGCACCCTTCTTTAACTGTCGGCAGCACCGGATACTGGCTCCAACCCCACCCTGTCCAGGGCAACCCTTCAGTAGAAGGTTAAACATCGTTTTACCCTGCCCTCCTTTGACAAACGATGACTAACCCCAACCTTACTCCCTTCCAAGATGGTGAGAAGCCTTCGGATGCATCAGGGTAAACTCCGTTTGGCGAAAGGGAGAAAAATCCACCGAAAAGGTAATAGGGACAACCAACCCTAACCAGTCCAAGATTAAGACATAAAGAAAACAAAAATCGGAAACTGAGAAAGCAAGGTTTCATCGGTCGACTAACTGCCTTTGTCTTGATCCCGAAACGGCGATGGCGACCTCCACCTGTCAAGACGCATGATGTCCTCCCGCCTCGTACTAGGCGATGCTTCAGAAAGGTCCACACCCTCAACGTGTGTCTTCCTCCATGTTCGACGTGTCCCGCTTCTGACCGAATGTTGCTACTATATTACGCTTCTATTTTTTTTCATGTTGTGGATGCTTTATTAAGTTTTTTGTATCTAAAGAATCCTTCGGGTGTACAAGGCAAGGGTGGAGGGCCCCCATGCCAAGCTAAGTACACTTTGGTTAAATTTTGTATAAATTAACATAGTTTTGATTCAGTATTTCTTGTTTCAGTTTTATGATTCAGTTATTTAGATGTGTTATGATTTCTTTTTGATATTTGGATGATTTTGGTTCAAATCTAATTTGTGTACGAAAGGACAACCAAGGATTTAATTTAAATTCTCTTTCTATCAAGTTATGAATCACAACTAAAAATCATCCTTTTTCATTTCTTGAATTATTTCTTGAATTCCAGTTTATGATTTGATGCAATGGTAATGTTGTTGGAGTAGAACTCTGAAGAAGGACAACCAGGACCTCCTAAGTTAGGAGTTCTTCTCTTTCTTTCTACACATCACAAACTGTTTCTCTTTAGTTTCTCTTCTTGAATTTTTTCTTGAATTCTAGTTTATGATTTGATGCAATGGTAATGTTGTTGGAGTAGAACTATGAAGAAGGACAACCAAGACCTCCTAAGTTAGGAGCCTCTTCTCTTGATTTCTATGCATCACAAACTATTGCTCTTTATTTTCTCTTCTTGAGGATAGTACTGTGGGGAAGGACAACTAGGACCTCCTAAGTTAGGAGCCTCTTCCTTCACTTACTGCATCTTGAATAAGAAAATTTTTAGTTAGTTATTATATTTGTAATATGAATTTCCATTAATCTTAAAACTTAGAATATATTTTCAATATGCATTTCCTTCAACTTTTAAACCTTGTCTTCTAAAATTGACTTTACCTAAAATCCATATATTTTGGACATGCTTCCAAGTTTACAAACTCGGATTGACAAGTAAAATACTTGTGTTAGTTTACTTAGTAAATTGACCCAACATTTTTGGCGCTGTTGTCAAGGAAGCATACTTATATATAGTCAATTAGGAGGACTCTAAAACAAAAAACAAAACAAAAAACAACAATAAATTTGAGTTTTTTAGTTACGTTTCTTTATGTGTAGAGAAAGAGATCAAAAAGGTATATTTTCCAAAAAAAAACCCCCAAAAACTCAACCATCCATAAGAGCAGGACCATTAGGACTAATTACACCAGTTGTTGGAAAACCAACTTTATAAGAATTGGAAGAAAAACAACGATCGTGACAAAGATTGACTATTGTTGAAAGACAAACTTTGTTAGCCTATGAAGTGAAAAGAAAACAAACACCAATAGAACTTACATCTTCCATAGGAAAACAAAAGGAGTCAAGAAAACAAATTGTTAAACAACTAGATCAACCAATCCTTGAACAAATAGAGAAAGTTTAGGAAATACAAACACAACCTCTTATTAATACATTACAAAAAAATTAGAAATAAATAACAAAGGAAGGAGAAGGATATAATATGCCAATATTAACTCCAGAACAAAGGATTCAGTATGAAAGGAAACAAATAGAATGGAAAAGAAAAAGAGAGGAAGAAATGAGAATAGAAGTAGAAATAAAAAGAGAAGAAGATACAAAAAGAGAATATGAAAATAAGAGATGCAATGATATAGAAACAAACAATGATCAGGAAGCTACCTTTGGATTCCCAATTCTAAATACAAGAGAAATTCTTGGAGAGGAGGTAAAAATGAAGAATATTCCACCTTTTGTTTTTCCAAAATTTTATGGAATGTCTTATGAAGATCCTAATTCATTCATGTTTGAGTTTGATATTTTATGTTTTACTTATGGTTATACAGATGACACACATAAAATTCGTCTTTTTCCTGCTACTCTTAAAGCAATTGCATTGAAATGGTTTATGGTATTAGGAGAACACGCTATTGCCTCTTGGGATGACATTAGGAAATTTTTTCTTTAGAAGTATCAAGCGTATTGTAGGCCTAGAGATTCAAAGGAAGATGTTTTCAGGATGTCTCAACAAGAAGATGAGATTTTGGAAGAATATTTAGAACAATTTCTTTATAATTTACAAAAATCCAAACAACACTCTTTAAATCATGATACCGTTCGCACAAATTTTCTAAAAGGTATAAGAGATTAATACCTTGATATTCTCAATGTAATGGGGAAAGGAAACATATCATATTTTCCATTTATGATATTGCAGAACAATGTCAAAAATATTCTACAGGGAGAGCGAAGAGTGGAAAAAAAGATGTAAATTCAAGAGCTTATAAATCAGCAACAAGAGGAGTAACAAGAGTAGAAATAGGGAGTTTGTTAGAAAAATTTAAAACTGATATTTTGAGCACTTTACGAACACAAGTTGATGTATTGAAACCCAAGAAAAAGCAATATGAACAAGATCAGGTACTGTCAATCTTTTGTCCTAAGTGTAGAAAGAAGCATCCACTAAGAGAATGTCCTTTAGATAATATTCAAGTGTGTGGACTGTGTACAAAAAATCATTCAACTGAAAATTGTCCAAAGCTTAAATAATTGCAAGTAAATTCAATGGAAGAAGTACAAGGGATTGACTCTCTTTACTATTTGGCACCAAGGAGACCTTGGCAACCATGGTTTCCAGGTATGACCCAAAATTTACCTCAGCAATTTACTCAACAAATCCCTCAGAAGTATCAATATCCTTCTCAAACTTCATGGAATACTCCTATGCCATGGCAGGCTTGGCCTCCACAACAATACCAAAACCAACCTAGACAAATTTGGCGAGGATATAGTTATGGGACCCAACCTCCTCAACAATTCTATCCCCAACAACAATACCAACCTTATCCTCAACAACCATATCAACAACCATTTCCATATCAATAATTCCAACAACAACCTCAATCAATGCCATTTTCACAGCAAAGTTTTGCACCCTTACTAACTCAACCACAACAGCTTTAGCTGCCTTCTAACCAACCCCCACCTAGACCAACTCAATTACCAGCATAGCCAGTCGAAAATTTGAGTAATAAAGTGGAAAGGCCAGCATATAATGTGGAAGAAGCAACATTATTTCCTACATATTCTATTCTTCCTATTCAAGACATCCACTTAAGGTCTGGAAAAGTACTACAGAAAGGTTCTCCACCAATCAAAGAAGAAAAAATTGAAGAAGGGGAACAATATGAAAAATATAATCCAAAGAATCAAATTCAGAAAGGAAAAACTAATTGACTCAAAAATCACCTTTCCCAGAAAGGTTAGTGGAGCAGAAAAGTTCAATTTCTCTTCCTGAATTTGATATTTTGGATGAATTAAAGAATTATTATGTAAAAATTCCTTTGTTGCAATCTATCAAGGATATTCCAATCTATGAAAAAACAATAAAGGAATTATGTATTAAGAAAATTGGCAGAAAGAAAAGAGATCCACCCACAATCCATGTCATTAGCAAATTATCTAGTCTCATGTCTGCAAAGACAACAATTGAAAAGTATATTGATCCTGGGATACCTATGGTTACCATTTCAATCAATAATTTTTCAGTTCCTAACACTTTAATTGATTTGGGAGCCGCTAAAATGTCTTGACAACATAGACTATGAAGTATTTAAAATTTCCAAATATTCGACCTACTACTACAATTTTAGAACTAACAGATATATCTAAAGTTGTACCAGAAGGAATACTTGAAGACATCATTGTTTCTTTGGATTAATGGGAGTATCCTGTAGACTTTCTAACACTTAATAGAAAAATATAATTCCATATAGATATGTTTAGAATCCTATATATATTTGTTTTAGCAATAAAAAAATTTGGGACGTGAAGTGGACAAATTACTTTCTTGGTGGGTAGTAACCACTAGTAAAACTACACATTTATAGTTTTAGTTCTTTACATAACACATAAATAATGATGGAAGTAACCCTTGTTAGATATTTATATCCATTTTTTATGAAAATATTTACTCAAGTTATACTAGAAAATCAATTATGGTAAATATGTTATTAAATAGAGTATGAGCTATCTTCAAGGATTTTATTTTTGGATAAATTTCTTACAAATACTAAGAATAAAAGATCAGTGAAAATATATTTTGAACTCATGCATGAATATTGCAACCATATCCACGAATTATATATATATATATATATATATAGAGAGAGAGAGAGAGAGAGAGAGAGAGAGATAATATTAATAATAAAAAGGTTCTTATAGTTAAAATATGTGGGGTTGTGAAAATGACTACGAGTTGTGGCTGGTCCACGCTCCTTTGCTTCGTCCGCCTCTGTGACAGGACCCATGTGTGCGATACGACTAGGGATCAGGGCTCACCGCTTGACCCCTCATCCCAATGCACCCATACATGCCATTCAAATATAAGTGGTAGACATTATGGTTGAGAACCACCCATAGGTGAGATGGTAAGGCTTTGGAGTTTGTTGTGGCAGGTCGTTGGTTTGATTCCCACCAAGACCTTATAACTTTTAACAAATTTTAGCCAATGTGGAGGAACCACGTGCTGGCCTCTAGCTGGGCCACGTGGCAGCTTCCCATTGGGCCACCAAAATACACTGCAACCAACAAAATTCGGCCAACTCACACTTCAGTATCAAAATTTCAATTTTTCATTTCTGGAGTGACACAATTAAAAATTACTAACATAAATTACTAATTCATATACTTGTTGTACTTATTATTTGGTAATATTTTTATTCTTGGACTATAGTAGTCATTTACGTTAATCATTATTAATTTTGTCACTTATTATCTAGTCATATATTTTAGTCCTGGACTAAATTAGTCATTTAGTTAGTCATTTTTAGTTTGTTCACTTATTATCTAGTCATATAATTTATCCCTATTAAACTAAATTAGTCGTTTAAGTTAGTCGTTTTTAGTTTGGTCACTTAAAATTGCTCAAATTTAGTAGTAATTCACTTGAAATAATTGCGATGCCTAACGTTTTTAGTCACCTAGTCACTAACTTCATCATTTTCTACTAGTGATGATAATATATGATGTCATGTATTGATTAAATCTATACCTATCATCTGGTCCAAAGAATTGACACTAAGATATTGATGACTTTTGATATTAGTATTGATGTGGTTTCTAAACTTTGATGAGCTGATTTAGTTGATTTGATTGCACAATAATGATTTACGAAAATTTGGGCATGATGGTTTGGTAAAGTATTATGGTTACAGTGAGGACTGCATGAAGCAAGCCCTGTCGATCCAAATATGTCCACATTGAAAGTTATATGATGAAGCCTGGATGGTGTGTTGATCCAAGCCTCTACTTCAGAATTTTTCCACGGTATGAATTTGAATTTGGTTTTGGTTTTACACTGATGATATAGTCTTGACAGGATAATGAACCTCTGATTATCTAATTAAGAGGGAGATGGATTTTGAAGCTTGAAATACTAAATAATGGTATGATGAATCGATTTATGAAGTTTAAAAAAAAATCTATATTGCATAGTTATTGAAGAAGAATTGATGCAAATCCTTGGACACTTTGATTTGAAGTTCAAGATGTTGTTGACATGGAATCTGACATTTTATCGAAGCATTTATGTTTCACTTTGAACATCCATCCGTATAGAACCTGAATTATTTCATGATTGAGTCGCTTCATACAGAATGAGTTTCCGCCAAGAATCCTTGAAGATGTTTGCATGATATGATCTATTCTTGGTATGAGATATTATTCCTATGATATATGACTGTATGAATATGTTGATGTTGATTGGGATCAATATTTATGAGATGAGCACATATGAGTATGCCTTAGTATGATATCTTTGATGAGAGGTCCATAGCACGACCGAGATTGAGTACGATGTTGTTAGCATGGCTAGCTATGAGCGAGATGAAGAACCTCATTAGAGATTTGTCTAAGCATGATATGTATATGTAATGGATACACTGTGATGACATAGAGAGGCAAAGAATTCCATAAATATAGTTGGGACTGAGATACTCTCATATATTGAGACAGTACAATTGTACGAGGTAATATTAGGCTTGTAGTTGGTACCTCCTTGAGAGGGAGGATGATTATGATATCATTCTGTTGAGTATTTATGTTTTAATATGATATTTGGTTTGATGTCATGTATGAACAAGAGACGACTACTAGTGATACATGATGATTACTTGATACAAATACGATGATATGAGTATGATGAGAGCAACGTTGATTGAGGACATTGAGCCAATATCTTCCTTCCCTGTCTGAGCTCCCAAGGTATGGAATTGTGATAGAGGACTCTTGGGGTTGAGGGAACTCTAGAAAATAGGGTATCACCCCTATTTGTTACCCATAAGGTTGGAGTAGTAGCTCACCCTATGTTGTTCGTTTAATAGTATACCTTAGTTGGCATCATATGTAACAACAGTGGTGAAAATTCCATGTAATAAAAGCTATAAAGGAAAAAATAATAACCACGGTTGATGGGACACTTATTCCAAGCTAAATGTTGGGAAAAACATCCCAGTGGGTATTCATTTCAGTTATTATGGC